>BQNB010017207.1:0-36644 GCA_026074375.1 Tanacetum coccineum
CCATCAGCATCATTAAGAAGAAGGGAACTTCTTATTGATGCTTCGGTTACTACTACTGCCTTGCTATCAACAGTAGCATGAAATTGCTTATCATCGTTGACGGTTTAGGAACTAGCAGTGTTCCAAAACTGTTCAATATAAGAAATATAGATAGTAGGACTTACAGTGAGAGCATGATGTATCAAACTTGATGTAAGAAAGTCCACTATCTCATGAAATTCTAAATTTCTTGCTGTTTTCTCTAAACACGCGACCATGTTGTGTTGATCGACAAATTCCAAATCAGCCATAGATGCGTTGAAAAGTTTGAGTGAGGTGTGGGATATGATCGATTGTGAGAATATGAGGGTTTAGAAAAGTTAATTGAGATTTTATAGAGATGTGCTTTAGGGTTTGAGATGACCGACTGAATAAACTTGAGTCTTTATCTTAAAGAAAGAGTATTATAGAAAGAAAGATCAAGAATTATTCAATTCATAGACCCCTATAAGCAAGTTGTGGGCGGAAATATCTCAACGGTTATAATTAATTAATGAAAATCTGTTATGCTCTCAAACAGTAGTAACGGTAACAAGCAGCACAAACTTTTGCCTGGCAGCACCAACTTTGCCTGGCAGTACTAACTTTGTGCCTGGCAGCACTAACTTGTTAGTTTCCATTTAGTACCCTCAAATCCAATCCAAACTGCATCTTTAACCCAATCTAAGCATCAAAACCATTGTTAAACACTTTTGAGCAGCACTAACCAAGCCTAGCAGTATTAACTTTTGATTTAGCAGGACAAAGTTTCTTCAGCAGTATTAACTAAGCTCAGCAGTATTAACTTATTGTATCAACAATACTAACTCTGTCTTCAATAATTATACAACAACATGCCTCTATTCTTCACAAGCATACTAGAAAAGACTAGATAGACATGTGAGAATTCATGAGGATCCATATTTATGCATAACCCATGAATAAAAGTTAAGAACTGTTGTCCATCCAACATATGAACCTCTCCTCAACCAATGCAGCTACAAACTGTACAACAACTTCACATTTACCAGTTATTTGACCTTTACTTCCTCCAAAAGCAACAGGGCCACCATTATAGTCTTGATATTCAACAAGGTAGGCTTTATTCCCAGTCATGTGCCTGGAACATCCACTATCAACAATTCCTTTGTTCTTTAAAGCTTTTTGTGGATCATCCTGCACATCAAATAAGAGAAATTAGTTTCTCTTAGGGACCCAAGCCATTGCTGACTTGGGTCTGCCTAGTGGATCTTTAGAATTGACATTTTTACTAGAGTTTGATCCACTATTGTATTTGGAGACTTTGTTCCAGTAATGTCTTTTGGATCTCCAATTACAACCTGCTGAGGCCTTAACAGCAGTTTCCCTATTGCCCCCAACAACACTAACTGTTTTATCCCCAGCAGTATTTACTTTATGATTTGCAAAATTTGCTTTTGGTGCTGTTGTTCTATTAGATGGCTTTCTAATAGGTGAATGAGACTTATAAAGGTTACTTCTTGGTCTGATTTTATTTACAATGGGTCTAGCAGTATTAATTTTCCTAGCAGTACTAGTTGCTGCTGCTTGACTAGAAAGATTTTGTCTAGCAGTATTAACTGGAAATATGCCAGTTTTAGTTAGTACTGCTTTTGGAACAAACTTGTTTTGATGATTCAATCTTTGCACATTGTTCCACTCTGGTTTATTCTCCCCTTGACCAGTACCCTTACCCTTCTATTTGTTTAATTCAACCTGTTTAGCCATTCTTTTCTCATGGAAGTCATAATCTCTAATAAAATGGCTAAAGCTACCACATACAAAACATGCCTTTTTAGAGAAACCATATCCCAAACCCAGCTTTTTGGACGTTAAACCATTCCAGTCTCTCTTGTCAGCTTTAGGACTCGGACTACATGTGTTTTGTTTTTTAATAGTTTCCCTAGGAGTTTTTACATGCTTAACAGTATTAAAAAAAGCAAAACTAGATTTTTCCTGTTCTTTTGAAGGTTTAATCACATATTCATCATTACTGTTTGACTCATACTCCTCAATGATAGGAGCATCAGACCAAATTTTAGGTTTACTGACAGCTATGGGTTCATTTACAACTGGTTTAGGCACAGATTCAAGTGTTTCTACACTAGAATTTGATTCACAAGAGACAAAATCATTGTATTAGCAGCAGATTCACTAGTTTTAGACTATTTTGGACCATATGTAAAATTTGACTTATTTATTCCAAAATCAGATTTAGGAGGCATATAGATCCCTGTCATTGGAGGGGGAACTGCATGCATTCCTTTAATTTTTGCAAATCTATCATACACAAGACTATCTTCTACATCACTAGACCTACTGTCAAAGACAATTTCAAGAACTTCATTTTCATAACTTAAAACACCTTCATGTATTTGATCTCCTTACCAAAGCCCAGATTTATCCTTAGCACTCATCTGACTATTTAGCAGTTTACTAAGACCTTTAGAAGAACTTTGAAAATTTTCAACTTTAGTTTTTAATTCATCCTTTTCTTTTACAGCTTCTGCTAATAGTTTCTTATGATATATGAGCACATTAGTTTTATCATCTAAATCAATTTTCATAAACCTAATTTTTTCTTTATAAACAAGTTGATTTTGTTGATGACAAACTAATTGAGCTTCCACCTTTTTTAAAGCTTGAGTATAGGCTTGAATTTCTATACTAGCATCACCAAGTTGTTCCCTTTGTTCATCATATAATTTCTTAAGCTTAGCATAAGATTCCTCACATTCTTTTGAACAAGATGTTACCTCAGTGTTTGAGCCTGAATTGCTGTAAGCCATCAAAGCAAAGTTCTCTTGCTCATCTTCTGCATGACCAGTCCAATCAACACCATCCCCATTTTCCAAGTCTCCTCTCATTGTCTTTTGCTTTATATCTAGTGTTCCCTGCATCTCTCCTTCTGCTTTCTTGATTTCCTTTTGATCTGCACTCTCTAGCAAAGTGCCTTGTGTTATGGCAATTGAAGCACTCAACCTTGGTCTTGTCAAAGCCAACTGGTTCCTTGGCATTAAACTGCAGCTTTCTCCATGTATTCTTGTAAAACTTCTTCAATCTCATGGAAATCATAACTACTTTCCATTTCAAATCCATCTCTTCTAGATCAAACTCATCAACCTGTTCAAGATCCTCATGATCCAATTGTGGACCACTTGATTGATTAGCAAAGAAAGAGTACTTGAGTTCATTAGTGTATGATGAAGATCCTTCCTTTTGTGAGTTATGGCCAGAAGAAGTAGAAACACCATAAGCAGTACTAACATCATTAGTACTGCTAGTGCTTTCAGAAGAAACAAATGCCACATTCTGTGTGCTGGAAGATGATGCAGTAGAGCCTTTAACATCAGACTTAAAGACTCTAAGATTATTATAAAGATCATCAAAACTAAGAGTATCTACTCCTGGCTTGGTCCTCATTATCAAAGATACTTAGGACCAGGAAGCAGGTAAAGACCTAAGAAACTTCTGATTGGCATCTTCAGTGGAGACATATGCATCATGAATCTCAAGTTGACTCAGAAGACTCTGAAACCTGTCATAACCTTTGTGCAATCCTTCTGAGTTAGATACAGAAAAGCTTTCAATTTGTTGCTTGAGAATGTATTTCTACATCTTCTTAGATTCATCATTGCCACCAAACCTGGATTTGATAGCTTCCCACATCTCTTTAGCATCAGTCATTTTGTGAGATTTTGCTAAATGGTCTTCTGGTATAGACATGAGCAAGGTAGTCCTTGCTTTTTTTTCTCTTTCTCTAGCCAAAATCTCTTCAGCAGTTTTAGGAGGCAAAACCTTTATTTGTCAATTTGTATCTGTTGAGACTTATACTAGACCATTTCCCTTTTGTATGACTTCCCATATAGGATAGTCTGTATGCCCCAAGTAATGTTCCATTTTCATGGCCCATATGTCATACTCACCTTTCTTCAGAATAGAGAGTTTAATAGTTGACAGAGTGTGAGGGGCTTGTTGTGTAGGTGTAATTAGTGGTGGTGGTGGTGGTGGATTGTCATCATGAAATTCATCTTCTCCTGCCATTGAATAGATCTAAAAGGTAAAGTTTTATAACAGATCTGTTTTGATTCATCTTACTCAGAGTTGTTGGGATTCTAAATTTGATGAGACAAAATAAATAAAAGAATGAAATAAAAGGATCAGAATCGTCATTAAAGAATTCTTCAAACTAGTGGAGAATTATGAAGATTTGGTCAAAGATGTTAAAGATAATGATTAGGAAACATATTAATGTGATTTAATGTGATTTAAATAGTTTCCTTATCTATTGATTAGCTTCCTTTGTAAGCCTTAATATCCCTCTATATAAAGGGTATTAGGTGTGTAGGTTTAAGATATCCAAAAAAGTGTGTGTACACAAAGTGTTAAAGATGTAGACGTCTAGTAGAGTTGGTGTAGCCCCAAGGATCTTTGATCCCTGTTAGATTGTAACCGTTCTAGAATTGATCATCTAGAATTGGGGCTTGGTGAAAACGTATGAATGAGCAACCTTGTTGAATATCTTTGTTCTTATTTCGCTTTGTTTTTATAACTTATGAACATCGATATTATCCTAGATAAAGGTCTAAACAACCTGAGCTTAAACGATCTTTAGATTCAACATGTGGTATCAGAGCCATCGGGCTCTCAATCTAGGATCTACAAGGTTTTTAAAAAATCGAGGTGGTTAAAAGTTTCAATAGGGTTTTGAAGTTATGTTGATATAATGATGCTTATGATCGTCCTCTCTACCTGCTTGAACAATTATAAGTTATTGCAGAAACTAACTTATACTGCTAAGAAGAACAATGATAATCGAACTTTGTATTACTATTAATCTGCTAGGATTACAGAATACTAACTATAAATGTTAGCTGAAACTTGTATCTCTAACTGTGTCGTAGGGTTCCTTTTATACAACTAAGGAAACCCTAATGGAGCTTACAAAACTCGTTAATTACCGGTAATGATACTTGGCATATATATTCCTAATATATCTCATGCATATCAATTAAGCCCAGATTCTATCTATATTTGCTAGCAGTACTACTTACTACTATCAGTACTAACTTACTACCAGTACTTAACGTATATTAATGGCCAGTATTCTAACTAAACTAATACTGAACAGTACTATCGAAAACATAATTCCTAACATTAACACTTGTCTGGATAGTCAAGACATTGCTCTTATACTCATCTTAGTTTCACTCTCCCTTTTTCTCAAGCATCAACCACTACATTTGCTTTATACGCGAGCCTTACACATATCATTCTTCAAAAAGTTCTTGAAAGCCTCTTCTTGTTCTGTGCTCTCTATATTTGATTCCTCTTAGTTAGGGAAGTGAGGTGTAAGGGCGGTTGTAACAATCTAAAAAAATATTGCGATAAACGTCGGTAGTATCCTGTCTAAATCTAAGTATAATCTCTAATTCCTCACTGGCCTCACTCTCTTTACTCGGGTCCACGTGAATACGTTATGGTTTGACACTGTGACCAAGGAATTGCACTTCTTACAACCAAAACTCACACTTAGAAAATTTGGTATACTGCTTCTCCTTCCTTAGTGACTCCAACATTAACTTCAAATGATCTGCATGTTCCTTCCTTCGACTTTGAGTAGGTCAGAATGTATCATTCATTACGTATGACAAACCTACTAAGTCGGTTAACACCCGGTTCTTAAGTTCATGAAAACGTTGTGCATTGGTTAACCTCCAAAAAGGATAATCGTAGACTCAAAATGTCCGTATCTCGTTCGAAATTGAGGTCTTTGGAATGGCATCCTCATGCACTCGTAGCTGTGATAACCTGATCCGAAAATTCTAGCTTTAAGAAAGGACATGCTCCTCATAACTGAGTCAATACAAGTCATCAATCCTAGGGAGTGGATAACTTGGTTTTTAATAGTTATTAATTTGTTCAACTACCTATGTTCAATACATATGCGAAAAGAACCATCCTTCTTCTTCATGAATAACACCGGTGCTCCCAACGAAAAATAATTAGGTCATATGGACACCCTTGTCTCTAACTCTTGAAGTTGTTTAGACAATTCTTGATTTCCGCAGGGTGCAAGACGATATGGCTGACTTCGCGGCTGGCGCGCTCCATGAAGCAAATCCTATGCACGGCACTCAACTTGTCGGTCGTGGTAGTAATCGACAATCTTCCATAAAAACACATCAGTAATATCGCGCGCACACAGGTATATAACTTATCCTAGGTTCATTTACCTTAGCGTTCTTTAGGTCTTTGGCAGCTCTAAGTACGTTCCCCATGAACTCAAAAAATATATCATCACCTTTGTGCTAACGGTATTCTAAAACAACCTTTCATAACATACTATCACAAACTTCCTCTTCACAACCAGTCCTTTCCTACAGTCACGTCATAAAGCTTCCACGATCTCACGATATCAAGAATCAAGGTGTTATGAACTAAATCGAGTAGGATAAACAATCGAATATCGGAGTCAAAGGCTAGTATGGCATTTAGGAGATTCCACATATGCAAATAGGGTCGGTGGATCAAATGACATAAGATCTTTGAAAGAAAAGGATTCGGTATTGCACGAGTGAAAAGCGCAACCTAAAAAGAAAATCAATAGGCGTACCGACGCAAATGAACACAAAACACAAATATCAATACGAGAGACGGAAATTCTATATACAAGTATGACTTTACTCGAAAGGTCAAAATAAATAATGTTTTTATAAAAATCAATTTAATTTAAGAAACGTCACTTTAATTATAAAAATCATTTAAATAATAATGAAATAGTTCTTAAATGTAATCCTTTGAAAAAAAAATCATTTGGTTATCATATAAAAAATTAGGATGGTTATCTAATGGTGTATGTACTCTTACCACTATAAATTCACTTTAAACTTGACTTTTTATAATAAAATTTAGTATTTAATAACCACACGACAATTTTCTATACTTAATTGTATGGGCCATTAAACATGTTCTATTCACGACGTCATTCTAAACACATTTTATTCACAATAATTCATTTTAAACACAGTTTTCGGCCAAACATCACCAAGATATTCTTCAAAAGCGTTTTTTTATAATTCCCGACATCAATTATTACTATATGTTACTCAAACAAAGGGACCCCCCGCAATACCAAAAGGGATTTTAAAACACCGTACAAACTCTAACACCTTCTGTTGTTTAAAACGAAAGAAAATCCCAAAAAAACCATCTAGTCAGATTAAAATCAACGTAATGTACAAGAGTAACTTATGGCAGACGTTACGGATCCAAAAGAAAACGTATAGGTTTTCATCTGAAATAACGTCACACAGAGCAAACCTTAAAAGCATCGATTACTAATCAGTCGCCAATGGTTAGAATAACCCAAGAGATTATACGCAACAAGGGAAGTAAATATCCGTACAAATTGTCATGAACAAATAGTGCTTAAAAGGAAAAAATTTCGATATTCCTCGAGATGTCAAAATTAAGGGAGATAAACCTCAGTAAAATGTACTAATAACGAAAATGCAGCAGATCTTTCCGAACAACCAATATAATCAAGAGTCGGAATAGGAAGATAGGACCTCCTTACAACAAAGTACGATGAAGGTATTCTACACTTAGAGTTGGAATTCGTTTGACGAATAATCGAGCAACAATGATCAAACCTAATAATAGTAATAGTTTAGTACTAATATATATCCGCAAAGCGTTTAGGTAGAAGAAACTTTACTATCTACATACACTTTCCTTAACACATTCGCACATTTAGGTTAAGAGAATAATTTCCCTAACCATATAACCATCCTTAACAGGATTGCAAACCTCATTAATCAATGCAATCTTGGTCACAAATCCACGTGTGTGATGCATTAATAATTATGGCCGGCTGCCATAATATTAATGCCTTCCTTTTCACGCATGTAATTACTTCCAAGACTACATATCTCAATTATGATTCACTATATAAGAACATATATACTCCACATTGCACATCTTAACCCACTCCAAACTTAAACACATAAAGATGCTCCTCAAATAATACTTACTTATATTCAAAATAAAATCGAAACGGCATAAAGGAACAAAGTCTCTGTATGTGCTTAAGTACACATAACGTTTTCTATTTAACCGGCTTAAATGACCTAAAAATCGTACCAAAACAATACATTGTATTTGTTATTGTTTTCATTATATTGTGCAGGAAACGGATATCCTGAGAATAAAGAACATCAAAAAAAACAAGCAAAAAATGGACAAAACCGAGCAGGGAATGGAAAAGCGTGAAATACAAAGTCAAACGAGCCTAAAGTCAACAAAAGTCAAAAGTAAACCCGCAAAATCAACAGCCTAAGTCCAAACCCAAAAGATGAAGAAATGTTAGAGGCCCACCCGGTACCCATTAGATGGGGTCGAGGTCAAGCCCTATTTAATCATTATATGAAGACCTTATAGCCTTTAAGGCTTAATATAGCCCAATGTCTAATTTGTAATATAAAAAGCCCAAACTGCCACAAAAAAGGCCCAATCCCCGTACTATAATTTGTTAGCCCTATCACCCATTTTACCCTTACCTGTGTTAGTATCTTTTTGGACTGTGGGTGTTAACCACATCACACCCGCAAGGGCTTAATACTGCAATCACATAAACCTTTATTTCACTACAAGACTTCTAATGATATAAAACCATAACAAGAATGGAGGACCTAACTTGCCATATTTTCCAAACTCTTACATTAGTTTTACTATAAACCAAAACATTCCACCGCCAAAACAAACCCCACATAACAGAGTATCAAAACCTCTTTTCCCGCCTAAACTTCACCCCTGTCCCCCCACCTCGGTTACTGTTCACCACAGTTCAAAACCATCACTATACCACTCACCCCACGTCACTAGCTGCCATATCCACCTTGGCAATCCCCTTTGTTGCCATTGGCTAATGAAAACGACAACAAGATCAAGGGTTATGATTATAGAACTTGGGCACAAAGCAAAAATCAAAGGCCAAGATGACTTTGAAGCTCTCTCTCTCTCACACAACAAACACATAGCTGAAGCCTCTCTCAGAGAAAGCACAAGTGAAGCTCAAGTTTTAGTATAAATAGGACCATAGTGTAGCTTATTACTCTTTGTCGAATTTTTGTATTAGAAGGCAAAAGCTTGTAATCAAATATTTGTACCATTTTTAATACTGTCTTTTTAATTTAATTGTCATTTAAATTCCTGTCTTTAAATTACTTGTTCTTTAATTTTTATGCAATTTACTGTTTTCATTTACATTATTGTCATTCAAGCTACATTGTCTTTTAAATATTGTCTTAAGGTTTTATAAAAGTTTTTGAGTCATTAAAAACTAATATAAAAGCTTGTTTCATTTCCTGTCAAAAAAGTCAAAAATCCAAAAAAATTCCAAAGAATCTGTCAAGCAAGCAAAGGAGCATGGTTTATAAGGGATGGCCATTGGTTTAGAGCTTATGGTAAGCATATAGGTGTGTATAAGCTAGTTTGAGAGCTTATTTCATTGCCATTAAGCTTGGACCCTTTGTAAGTTTCCTTTTTCAAATTTTTGCACTTTTGCTTATTTTTACTATTCATTTGCTTATTTTGTGCTTATTGTTGCTTATCCTGCTTATTTGTAATCTTTTATTGCTTGTTTGTCTTTCTTTTATGCTTATTTATCTTATGATTAAGTTTTTGAGTTAAACTTCCTTTTTTGCCTTATAATCTGCTTATTTACTTGTGCTTATTTTTGTTGCTTATCCTTGTTTGAAATTTGCTTATTTATGTTTAATGTTGCTTAGTTGTTAACTGTTTTTCAAAAATTCTGCTTAACTCTTTCAAAACAGGTTTAAAATTCATTTTTGCCACTTAAAGGGGTGTTTGGGTCAAGACCCAAAGTGGGTCATTTTAGGTTCAAAACCTATTGGGTCATTTAGGATTCTTTCACAAGCATTTTTCTAAGTTATTTTAAGTCTGTTTTAAAGATTTCAAGGCCTCAAGATTGTTTTTAAAGTTTTTTAAGTAGTGCTCAAAACTGTTGATGACAAAACAGTTTCATTGAGCTTATTTGATTAAAATCTTTTAAACCTGCTCTTGAGTCTTATTTTGTGTCCATTTTAGTGTCCAAATAGAGTAGTAAAGGTCCATAGGGTTTACTTTTGTTTTGTTAATTTTCTGTCAAAAATTTTGTCAAGTCATTTTTAGTTACAAAAGTGCCTTTTTCTTCCTTAAAAATCAGATCATTAAAATGGTTTTTAGAACTTCAAATTTTGAGCATAAGCTCTTTTCTAGCTAGTCTCCATCTGTTTTAACTTTTTTTTTAATTTTAAGCTTATTTTCTTGCTGATTTTTAAGTCTGAACTTTGTCCCTTTTTTTTCTTTCCTTAAGAATCCACATCAGCATATGCTGATTGTGGGCAGCTTATTTCACACCCTTTTTCCTAGCTTATTTGCATTTCAAATTCTGTTTTCTTTGTAGTTTTAGATAGCCCTTAAGCCAGGCTTTAAGCTCATATAAGCCTTAAGCCCACAAGGTTCCATCTTTGTGCTTAAATTTAAGCCCAAAAAGTGACCCCTAGGCTGTTTGAATAACTATTTTAGCCCATTTTGCTTAATTGCTTATTTAAGCTCATGGCTTTTTGAATTTGTCTTATTTTATGTTAGTTCTGCTTATTAGGTTAGACTTAGTTCATTTTAGCCTTGATTAGCTTATATAGAGCTTATTTGAGCTTATTAGCCTTTAGTTTAAAATTTTGTTAGTTTACAAAGCCTTTTAGCACTTCTGTTGTTTTAAGCTTAATTTAGTTCATTCTAACTGCTTATTTTTGTTTATTTTGCTTGTTAGGTGTAGTGTAGGACTGCCTTAGCTTAATTTCCCCTTTTACTTAGCTTATTTATGCTTAAAAATTCCAAACAGTTAGCATAATAGTCACTTAGTGTAAAAGAGCCAAACTGCCCTTTTGTTAGCTCATTTTCCAGCTTATTTTTTCATTTTTTATAAGTAAAAAAAAAGAGAAAAAAATTCTTTTTCAAAAAGAGAGGCCACAAGGTTCGACCCTGTGACCTCCCTTTACACACACACACGTCTCACCCTCAACACACACTAACCAACTGCCCTTGGGTCTTTTCACCTAAGGGCTTTGCACAAAGAATCCTTTTATATCCACTTTAGCCCATTAAGCTTATAAGCCACTTTTTGCTTTTTCCCAGCTTATTCAATTAAGCTGGGTGTTCCCTTTTATTTTTCTTAGATATCCCGTAGCTTAAACTATTTTCCACATTTTTTTCAGAATTTTCAAAAATAGTTTAATATTTTTAATTAATTTTTCTTTTTAAAATTATTTTTAATTCATAAAAAATTATTAAAAAGTCAAAAAAATATAATTCTTTTTTTCAAAATTTTCTTTTATCAAATAGAACTTAGGAAAATTAAATTTGCTTTCGTAGGGTTATTTTTTCAAAATTTGGTCTTTTAAAGAACGGGTTTCAGGTCCGGTTCTCGTTTTTAGGTTTTAATCACTTTTAGCTTTCGTTTTTAGGTTTTCTTTACTCGTTTTTGCATTTTAATTGTAGAAATTAGAAAACCAACTCCAAAAGTCTTTAACCATTCAGAAACACGATCACAAACGTCTTTAATTTTTAATTTGCACCTCGACGGGATTACGACTCCGGGTAGGTTTTGAGGGATTGTGCTTTGGATAAAAGCGAATCTTTTAAAAGCCTCTTGGAATACTTACTATTGATAAAAATCCTTATATATATATATATATTTATTATCTATTTATATATACGTGTTCGGATCGAATCAGTCTCACAACAATCCCCAAAATACGAAATGTCCGAAAGAAATAATCAATAACGACATGATGAGGTAAAGGACGGGATAAACTTATGCTAGGCCTCGCTTGGGTTTGACTTTGCCTCCGCAAGAATCACCCAACTTCGCTATTCCAGCATTACTATGCGCATCCGACAAACGATCAACTATCCTATCTCTTTCGGTTCTACAAGAGGTTCCTCTTATGGATCCTTATAATGCTTAAGTCCAGTTGGGAAAACGGTTCCCCAACGAGACTTATTACTGATGGGGAAAAACATAGCTAAAATACTTAAGAAAGTAATATATATCATACCAGATAAGGGTAGGCAAAATAACTAAAACGACAACTTAGCAAAATACAAGATATATAAGCTATCCAAAAATAGAGGGGAAGCATAACAGTTATAGCATTAAACACTTAAGCCCTAAACGCATCTACATGAAGGACTCCTAGGTTATAGTCTAGGCTCAACCACCTACTTCTTTATAACTAAAGGCTCTGATACCAATCTGTCACACCTCGCCTAGGCGGAAACACGAGGCGTAACATCATAGATATCATCACAACACAATGGTGTCAACAATAGAGAGAACTAAATGAAATAGATAAACAAATGAGACACAATGTGTCATGACAATATCTAACACAAGATAAAGGAGTCTTGCATTACGATAGCAAAGTCATACCATAAGGAAACATAATCCAAAAGTCTAAACATCCAATGAACAATCGAATAGCAAACAATTCAAAAGACATAAATAAAATCTCTAGGAGAATGACTCCGCATGCAAGCCTACAGTCTCACTAGCGACTTCTCCTAACTTCCGTATCCTCAAGAAGATTACCTGAAAATGATGCTTAAAACGTCAACACAAAGGTTGGTAAGAGTCATAGGTTTAAGACACGAAAATCAAAGCTTATAAACAATTACTGTGATTAATAAAAACATGGCAGGACAATTAATGTACTATCATACAAGCTAACATGTAAATGTAAGCATAACGACCATGGAACGGATCGTGTCCCTCGATCTAACAAGTATCAACACTTGGGTAGGAACATTACCCCCAATCCATTAAAACCATCACTTCACATGGGCAGGAATGTTACCCCTGATCCAATATCACAACAAATGGGTAGGAACGTTACCCCTGGTCCAAATACACATAAGCATTTAGCACGTAACATACAATAGCTAAGTAAAGTCTATACACGTTCAAGATAAAGACACATAATCACAGTAATTTAAAACATTTCAAATCCATTTGCATTATTTCCACCCCCAATAAATCATAAGAAAAGTGGGGCTATGAAACTCACCTGATGCACAAGAAGCTTCCAAACAATATCAACACAAGCTACACAATACAAACACAAACGTGTTACACACGACCAAGCTAAAAGCTCAAGTCCATGTAACAATCATATGACGGATGTCTATGGGATTTAATTATCCCCGTGGGTCACCCCGACACCATGCCCAACTTTAACAACTTCATTAACACTTTACACTAGCTACTTAAAATTAAATCGAAATTGCAGAATTTTAGTGTCTCTTTACGTGCTCAAAACCCTTACTTAATTACCTTCATAATTTATAACAAAAATCACCCATGTTCATTTATGAGTATATTAACTACCTTGTGATTTCCAAGTATTCATTACATATGCAACTACCTCAAATAAAGTCAAACTTCAAAACTGTCCTAATTCGGATATGATTTCACACCAAAATATATCACTCTAACTACCATACTTAGACATGCTTTCAGAGGCTAATTTTTACAGGATTATCTATAAACATATGGAACTTAACTACTGTAGAAGGACTAAGCTTAATTCCATTTTTAAGTATAGGTTTTACCCTCACAAACACGACCTAAATCTGACCAGTATTTACTAATCTGACAACTTTTAGTGTAACCAACATTTGAATGACTTCCCGTCCTTAAAAACTTTCAAGGCCAGATTTTCTGGAAAGTAGACTCTTTTGGCTTATTCATAGACTCAAGAAACATATCAATAATCATTTTTATCATCAAGATATCATTCGTTGAACACGACCCAAAAATCTTCCATAACCTAAATCATGAATTAACGCGAATCTAACCCTAACGTTTACATCATTATGATCCTAATTAAGCCACAAACATCCCCACATGCTCTAATTATAATTAATTTCAGAATTTTATAAACCCTAGTGATCCATTAAATCATTGTTACATTAAATAAGAAATCAAACTAGGTTAGATCATTACCTTTACTTGATCCTAAACACAATCTTCTTGTAAACCTTGCTCAAAATTTTTGACTCCTTGATTTTAAGAGGGAATAATTTTGGCTCAAAGGGATGGAAGAGGAGGCAATGATGGACTAAAATTGTGTTTAGGGTTTTTATACCTAGGGATAATGATTTACAAAGTTCTAATCTAACTCAAAGTGTTATAATAAAAAAAACATTTTTTCTCTTCTTTTTAATCAAATCCGCTCCCCCCCTAATAAATATATATATATATATTTTATTAATTTATTAATTAACTAATTAACTAATTTACTTCATTACCTTGAGTTTTTATAAAAACCTAAGCTAATTTGATTAAACCTTTTTACTTAAACGCTACTTACTAAACTTTCTAAATATAACTTTCATTTCACCAACCCACTTTCTATTTTTAGAAAGTTTGCTACAAACTTCTATATTTTACTCACATGCTTCCTTTCCAATAACTTACACTTCTTATAAACGCATAACTCTTAAAAAACAAGAATTGACGTAGCAATGCATGCAACACGTCTTCCATTTCCATTATCACCACACGTGAACAAATGGCATACTTAACACCAAACTCATATGCACACAAAATAAGATAATCATTTACCTCTAAAATGACATCATGCACATATGTAAACTACTTCAACATACATATAGAATACATAGCACGCAAGAAACATACAAAATTGACACTTAGCCATTTCTAAAGGTATAAACTAACCTGCTCAAATCACGGTTGTCACACCTTTATCTGTTAGATTTAGGATTAACATAGGTTTAGCATAGGTTTAACATATAATAGAATTAACTTAGTTTAGATTACCAAAATATTAATAAATTAAAATATTGTTTCTCGCTCTTAGTGATCGACACCCTACTTATCACGAAACTCCCATCTGACCGGTACACTGCGCGTTAAAGTGTTGTTTTTGGTAAAGTCGGCAAAATATAAATTTAAAACTTGCAACATAAATTACAACCACACAATGACACATCAGATATAATTGGAAACCTATAGGTCGGGCCTTCACTATAGATGGAAATATGTTCCCTTTAACTAGGATCACCTCCACTATAGTAGTGCCTTCTAAGAAATCACTTTCAACAACAATAGTTAAGAAAACTCCGTCTAGTAGTAACACTTCAGGGAAACTTAAGGATATAACCAATATAGGTTCGAGTAGAAATCTAAGAATGTAGAATCTAAGATTTCTAACAACTCGGAACCCAACAAAAATTGGGGATCCAATGTTTCTACTGCTCCATTTTCTTTCCGTGTCCATTTCAGGTCGTTCAAATCGTCGTCTGTTACCCAGACTCAGGTTGCTCCAAGAACATGATGGGGCAGCACTCTCAGCTCATCAACTTTGTTAGGAAATTCATGGGTACCGTTAGTTTTAGGAATGATCATGTTGCAGCAATCAGAGGCTATGGGGATTATCATATTGGAAATGTCACGATATCTCAAGTTTATTATGTAGATGGGTTGGGACACAACTTATTCTCAGTGGGTCAATTTTGTGACTCTGATTTTAAAGTAGCATTTCGCAAACACACATGTTATGTTCGTGATTTAGAAGGTGTTGATTTACTTAAGGGATTGAGGGGCTTAAGTTTGTACATAATATCACTGGAATAAATGAGGCAATCCTCTCCCATTTGTCTCTTGTCTAAAGCCTCTAAAACTAAGTATTGGCAATGGCATAGAAGGTTGTCCCATCTAAACTTTGGCTACATCAATGAACTTGCCAAACAAGGTCTTGTAAGAGGGCTTCCTAAATTAAATTATCAGAAAGATCACTTGTGTTTTGCCTCTTCTTTAGGAAAAAGCATGAATACTACCCACAAACCCAAGTCTGATGACTCCATCCAAGAGAAGTTGTATCTACTGCACATGGATCTGTGTGGTCCAATTAGAATTGAAAGCATCAATGGGAAGAAGTACATTCTGGTTATTATTGATGACTACTCACGGTTTACTTGGGTAAAGTTTTTGTGATCAAAAGATAAAACTCTAAAGATCGTGATTAAAAAGAAAATTCAAGTTCGTCTAAATGCAACAATCTGAAACATACGAACCGATATGGAACAGAGTTTGTAAATCAGACACTGCAAGCCTATTATGACGATGTCGGCATCTCACACCAAACTTTAGTTGCACGCACTCCACAACAGAACGACGTTATCGAAAGACGGGATCGCACTTTAGTTGGAGATGCTTGCACGATGTTGATATTTTCTAAGGCTCCATTGTTTCTATAGGCAGAGACAGCCGCGACACCGTGTTATACCCAAAACCGTTCTCTTATTCGAAGACGTCACAACAAAACACCATATAAAATAATACATGACAGAAAACCCGACTTAACGTATTTTCACGTCTTTGGTGCATTATGTTGTCCAACCAATGATGGTGAAGATCCGGGTAAGCTGAAACCCAAAGTTGATATTGGAATTTTCATTGGCTATGCACCTGCAAAGAAGGCTTACAGAATCTATAACAGGCGGACCCGTTTGATCATGGAAACTATCCATGTTGAGTTTGATCAGCTGAGAGCAATGGCTTTTAAACAATTTGGTTCAGGACCCGAGCTTTAACTTATGACTCCTGGAACAATAAGTTCATGACTCGTGCTGAATTCTCCTTCTACAACACCTTATATTCCACCAACTAAGAATGATTGGGATTTTTTGTTTCGACCAATGTTCGATGAGTGCTTTAATCCTCCACTTAGTGTTGTTTTTCCAGTCCTGTAGCTGCTGTCCAAGACCTGCTGATCTAACCGGTTCACCTTCGTCAACTTTCATTGATCAAGATGCACCTTCAAATAGTACTTCATCATCAACATAAGAAACGCAGTCTTTAGTTATTTTTGAAGGTGTTGAAGAATAGTTACATCAAGCACCATTTGATGGTGATCCCTTTCTCGATATTCTTAATTCAGAACCAAGTTCTCAAGAATCATCATCAATTATGAAACCAACCAACCCACCTTTGAACACATCAGCAAATGGATGAAGATTCATCCTTTAGAAATTGTGATCGGCAATCCTTTTAGACCTGTCTCAACACGTAAACAGATACAAACCGATCTGTCTCGACCTGTCGCATATGTTGCACGCATAGAAGCAATCAAAATCTTTGTTGCAAACGCCGCCAACAAGAACATGACTATCTACCAGATAGATGTCAAGACAACTTTTTTAAACGGCGAGCTACGTGAAGAAGGAGCTCATACCTTGTCCAGATTACGTCATAATAATTAAACTAAAGTGGATCTTTAAAGTTAAGAAGACGAATTTGAAGGGGTATTGAAAAACAAGGCCAGGCTGTGTAGCTAGGTAAATCCCGTCAAGAAGAGAATAAATTTTGAAGATACTTTCGCACCAGTTGTACGCATAGAAGCAAATAGAATCTTCATTGCAAACGCCGCTAACAAGAACATAACAATCTACCAGATGGATGTCAAGACTGCTTTCTTGAATGACAAACTGCGTGAAGATGTCTATGTTAGTCAACCAGAGGGCTTTGTTGATCAAGAAAATCCTACCCACGTGTACAAGCTAGGAATCTCTCTATGGTTCTAAAAGAAGGCCCCACTGCGTGGTAAGATATGTCCGCCCAACATTCCTACTTTTGCAAAAGTTCTCAAAAGGTGTAGTCGATCCCACATTATTCACAAGGAAAGAAGGCAAAGACATACTCATGGTACAAATTTTTGTCAATGATATAATCTTTGCATCTACTGATCTAAGTATATGTGATAGATTTGCTGATAAAATGAGTTCTAAATTTAAGATATCAACGATGGGCAAAATATCATTTTTCCTTGGACTTCAAATTTCTCAAAGTCCTAGAGGCATATTTATAAACTAGACAAAATATGCTTTAGAAATCCGTAAGAAATATGGTATAGATTCTAGTGACTCGGTTGACACCCCTATGGTGGATAGAACCAAACTAGATGAATATCTACAGGGGAAAATAGGTGATCCTACACATTACAGTGGTATGACAGACTTCCTTGTGTATCTTACATCCAGTAGACCTGATCTTGTATTTACAGTATGCATGTGTGCCCGGTATCAGGCACGGCCTACCGAAAAGAACTTACATGCAGTAAAACGGATCTTTCGATACCTAAAAGGTACCACTAATATAGGCCTTTGGTTCTCGAAAGATACCAGTGTTGCACTAACAGCTTATGCAAATGCGGATCACGCCGGGTGTCAAGACACAATAAAAAGTACTCCTGGCAGTGCCCAATACTTAGGAGACAGACTTGTCAGCGGGTCCTCAAATAAGAAAAAAAGCACTGCTATCTCTAGTATAAAGGCAGAATACATTGCCTTATCTGGATGTTGTGCCCAAATCCTCTGGATAATATCACAATTGACAGATTATGGATATGAATTCAACAAAATCCCTATGTACTGTGATAACAAGAGTGCTATTGCTCATTTTTGTAACAACGTCCAGCATTCAAGATCGAAGCATATTGATGTCCGGTATCACTTTATCAAAGAACCAGTCGAAAATGTTGTGGTTGAGCTTTACTTCGTCTGGACTGAGTATTAGTTGGCAGACATCTTCACCAAAGCATTGCCAAGGGAAAGATTTGAATTCCTTCTCAACAAGCTTGGGATGAATAGCATGTCTCCCGAAACACTTAAGAGTATGGCAGAAGAAAATGAAGAGTGATGGTGGTACCTCTTCGTGTATCCTATGTAAATATATAAAAATATAAAAACTCAAAAAGATTTTCCATTTCTTAGAATAGATTTTTTATGAAAAATAAAAAAGAAAAATATAAAATCAAGAAAAAGAAAATAGAAAATTAAAAAATTAGAAAATCCAAAAATATTTTTTTCATGACATGTCTTATGAAATCGATAATATTTACGGCTTTAGAAATGTCATTTAATAATGACACGTAGTTGTAAATAAAGTTCGAGCAGAAGTTCTAACTGTTTTTCAAAACATGTTATTGGCTTGCTGTCATTTCAGACTGCAACCTGATTTTAATCTTAAAGGCAAGTATATCGTCAAAAAGATAACTTGACCTCACAACGGGAAGTAAGTTTCTCGGGCATGATCTACTTTATTATGTAAAGGCTTGTGTATATTTTGCTACACAGCCTGAGCTTTCTTAAAATAAGTGTACGTGTCAGTGCATTTATTTTTAAAAAATAAGAGAAATCTTATTTTTGTTGGTGTTGTCTTTAAAAACATAGCAATCATCTCAATTTCTCATAAGAAAAAGATTTTAAAAGCATATTCTATCACTCAGACAATGACTACAGCTTTTTCAATAGAAAATGGTCATTATTTGAGGGGGAGAAATGTGGTAATAATTCTTTTAAAATAATGCTTCAAAATAAATCATGGACTAAATGAAAAAAGGTTTTGACAAAAACGGATCAATATTTAAAGGGGAGTTAATTTATTTTATCTCACATAGGCTTTAGATGGTATTTGTTTCAACCTTTAGGGTTTAGAATGCAAAATATGGGACTTAGATCTTAAGTTAGCAACCAGATGAACTTGTATTGTCATTTTTCCTAAGTTATGTAAACCTTAGATAAAGCTTAAAAGGAAAAATGAATAAGTAACGGACCACAAGGACTATATCTGCCAAAAAGGGAAACTTTAAATCTGTTAACTCTTATTGTGCGAAATATGCATAATCACATTTCACAAAACAAGAAAATACTTAACTCATTTTTCTCTCCATCGTCATATTTCGCACACGTGTAAACAAGAATCAAAATCTATTTTTAAGCTTCGAGGTAAACTCAAAACTTGCTAAACTCTTAAACATCATTCTCATAAAAGGAATTGGATTATATCGCACTCTTTCATTCGAAAACCCTAATTTTCGAATTTATGGTTCATAGGGTCGAAGTTGTGATTGAGTCTAATTAGTGATAGGGCTTTTATTTGTTTAGGGTTGATTATAAATTGACTATAACAGTTTTTAGTAATATTAACTCATTTGTAAGATATGGTGATTCTTGTGTTCAAAAATGGTATGAAATTTGTATAAGTGTTTATGTATTTGTGGGTTTGTGATTATAAGTATGATATGACTGTCATGTATGCATTAGAGTCACTATCAAGCATCTAGGTATACATTGGTTTGATTAGTGGTGTTCTTGACTGCGAAATAAGTAACTCATCACATTTGAATGTGTAGTCATGCTTATGATGTTCTTGAAGTGGTTTAAAGTTTTTCTAAGGGCATAGATTTGTCAAACTTGGTGTCCACATTCTTCCCTTTTTCAATATTTTTTATCTTAGCTTTAAGCTCAGAAATTGTCATCAAAAGATCTTGATTCTTAGAATACACATCCCCATAAGCATATGTATTTTGATTGACATATTCAATAAATTCATTAACTTTCCGTTGATGTTGAACCCGTGTCGTTTTGATTGAGTTGAAAAGTGTTTGATATTTGAGTTTTATACTTTCTCTTTCTTTGAGAAAAGAATCGACTTAAAAAGCTAACGACACATTCTCATCATTCAACTTTGCCATTTTTGAGTTCCAAGAGATATCATAAGCATTTTTCTCTTTTTGATGTTGCAGTTGTAATTCAAAATCAATGCTTTGAGCTTGACACCTTTGAAAATCATTTTCAAGAATCACAATACATTTAAGCAAATTTGTTTGGACATCTTTGGAGTATTTTAAATTTTTCTCAATTTCATTCTACGACATTTCATTTTATGTTGTTCAACAAAAATCATCACACAAGCCCTAACTTCTCTTTCTAAGGATGCTTCCAAAAGTCGATCAATTTCTTTTTGAAAAAATTCATTTTGTTGTGATTGTTCATCAACTTTGCTTTCCATTGATTCAAAAACATCTAAAATCTCATGTACTTGTTTTATAATCTCCGTTTTAATTACCTTAGTGCATGATTGCAATGATTTTAAAATCGGGCGTTCCTCCATATTAAAGATGTGTCATATATCGCTTTTATTGTCATATATAAAATTAGTGTCAATATCGATGTGAAGATTACAATGAACAAGCTTATTCAGATTTTGGATTTCTTTCTCAAGATTAACAAACAATTTTAGTAATTGACTTTCTTTTGGTATCTTTTTTGGAGGTAAACTCGACTTTTGTGGACTCGATTAAGGATTTACATTAGAAGTAGATAATGGTGAAAGATATGTTTGATCAGTAGAAATTTCTTTTTGAGGAACAAATTGTTGATCCCACGCCTTGATCGATTCTTTACGTTGTAAAGTGTTTGTTACCTTGGATGAATCCAAAATAACAATGGTTGAGACTTTGTTTGTATACCAAAGTGTATGCGGAATCTACACTTTGATACTCTAGAGGTAATTATCAATGAAACAGTAACAACCAAAGAACAATGAATAAAACACAAACTGCTTCAATATTATTAGAATAATACGAGTACTCTTGTAGTACTAGGATTACAAACTTTGAAGTTATTCTTTCTCTAAGATGTATCTAAATCTCTTAAGCATAAGCAACTTCTGTTAAACCTTAAACTAGGATCTCCTTTTATACAAACAAGGAGTCCTTTACAAGTTAATATGCTCGAACCTATTTGGAAGTTGTTACAATTCAAAAATACAAATATAACAGTTATACATTCCTTATTTTTCTCTTTGGCGTTCTTTCCTTATCTCCAAGTCAGCGCTTCGTCCATCAGCAGTATTTATTTTCTTCTAGCAGTATTAATAACCCTAGAGTACCTAAGTTTGTTCTTGGCTCAGTACTTAACTCCATTAGTTACTGTTAGTTTATTCTTCTTGGCAGTATTAACTCTTTTGAAGATTTATTCCCAACACAAATGATTCATAAAGCTTATTCAATTTCGCATAATCAAGTCGAATCATTTTATCTTTCATTTTTATCGACTTTTTTCAACGTCCTCTAGAGTTTTCTCAGAATCAGGTACATTAACGGTCAATTTAGCATATTTGAGGTTTTTGCCATATCTTAGGTTGTGCTTTGATGGCTTTCTTAAGATGTTTTGGATTTTTATATCCCAACCCAGTTTTCATGTTTTGATCATAAAACGAATTTCATTTTGTACCAAGCATGTGAATTGTTTGAAGTAAATGTGACATTTTGAAAACAACTTGTTCATGAGATTTGAGTTTTTCTCCTAACGTGACAATATTATCAAGATACTTGTCCTCTTTCACTTTGAAAGCCTTTTTGAAAGATTCAGTTTCATTTTTGATATTCAAAGATTCATCTCTTGCTTTTGAAAACTGATCTCGAATCTCATCTTTTTCTTTCTTAAGTTTTTCAATGGTTTGTTTTCAACACTTATTTTATTTTTCAGTTTCTCATATCCGGATTTGTAATGTATGGACTGAACTGTTTTATTTTCAAAATCCTAAACCCTTTCCTTACACATCTCAAGTTCCCTTTGTATCAACGCATTTTGCTTTTTCAGCTCATTGTTCATTATGCGTTGATTTTCAGCCTCTACTTGTACATTATAAATTAGGGATTCAATGTCACCATAAGTTTGATCATGAGCATTTGGATCATGTTCAGGTTGTTCACTATTATCCTCCACATAAGGATCATCAAAAATGATATTAAAATCAATTTGATCATCAGCAAATGTGTGTTTAATAGTTTTGAATTTCTTATGATTTCGGTGTTCATGATCACCTTTTGAGAGTAATCCATTTCTTAGATCAATTTGAGAAGCATTTACCTCACTGTTAATTTCAGCACCATAGGTTGGTTTAACATCAGACTTATTATCAGTAGGTTAAATGCGTGCCATCATGATCACTGATGGATTGAGCTCTTCCAGCTGATCATCACCATATGCATTCATGAGCATGAAATCATTTTCCTCTGTATCCAGATTAACTTCAGCTTCATCTTTTGCGGCGAGCAGCGTCTGTTCCTTAAAATACTTAGCATCACAAACTCTAGGTTTTGGACAATCTCTTGCATAATGGCCTTTTCCATTGCAATTGTAGCACTAAACATTTGTCTTTCCCGGAGTAGATGTAGTTCATCCTTCGAACATTCTCTTCATTTTCCATAATCTTTTGAGCAAACCATTAGCTGCATGAGTTGCTTGATTCCCAGTTGTCCTCCCTGCATTCCTACAACCATTCCTAGCATAGCCAACATTTTTTCTTTGAATATCCACACGACCATCTTGTATAACAGCTTGATTCCTTGTATTTGATGAAGTACAAAGACGATTATTGGTTAGAGTTGAGTAATGTTGTGTAATAGATCATGCCAATAGCATCATTACAGTAGAAAGTTTGTCTTCCTTAGCATCTCCTTGTATCTCCCCTTGATAATCATCATCATAATCATGAACAGATGAAGGATGAGTGCCATAGTATGGTTGTGGTGAACAAGAGTATGATGGACTTGCATGAGAATATAAAGGATTTGCATATGAATTTACAACTAAAACTAATAGATCATGATTCCTAGCATCTTTCTTTCCTCGAGAAGCATTTACATGAAGTTCACTTTGACTCAAATAGTCATAAAGTCTCCATACTGAGTGTATGATATTGACGAGTCAAGGTAACATATTTGCTCCACTCAGGTTGCAATGAGTTGATAAATTTCGTGTTGATGGCTATTTCCTTTAGTTTAACCTTGTTCCGATCTATGTCGTTCACGAGTATTGAAAACCTCTCATACACAGATGTTAATGATTCACCAGCCTCAGCAGCAAACTGATCAAACTCATTCATAAGCCTCGAGTGCCTTTCCTGCTGGCTTAAGTTTGTACCTTGCATAAATCTTTTAACACGTTGCTACATGCCTTGAGCATCTTCACAAGCATCAACAAAATTATATATGTCATTGGGTATGCCTTGAAGAATGTAGTTCATAACCTTGATGTGTGCATTGTACTGATCTCTATCTTTGGTAGATAGATCCTTGATTGGTTCCTATATTTTCTTTCTAACATTGTTTGGATCATCTATCTCTTTTTGTTTGAAAGGATCATTATCAATTAAATTCCATAACAATTCTCCTTATTCCCTTTTGTTATCAAGAAATCTTAAGAACATACTTGCCCATGGCACATAGCTTCCTTTCTCTAATATCAGAGGTCTTCCTTCAGTTCCAGACTCCGTAAGTGTTTGTTGATTCGCAGTTGACATGATTTTAGCAATCTATGAATACAATGCAAACTAGATCGTTTTGAAAATAAAGACTTGCTATCATGAAATCAATAATAACACCAACTACACTTGTATTACACAATGAGTTTCCGAAAGTAACATTGTTCCGAAACCACAAATAATTCTGAAAGTTCTAAAAATTTCTGAAAGCTCAACTTGTTACGAAAGCCCACTAAACTCATAAACCCAAGTAACAAAGGTTCAATTTCCGAAAGTTAGAATTTTCGAAAGTAACAAATTACGAAACTTTGGATACGAAACCTTGAAAACGAAACCACAATTCTGAAACCTTGATTACGAAACATTGTGTCCGAAAGCTTGGTTTTCGAAACCTTGATTACGAAACCTTGACTACGAAACCACAATTTCGAAAGCCACAATCTATGAAAGTAAACGGTTTCCAAAAGCTCACAATTACGAAACCTCAACTTTCGTAAATTCCCAAAACCACAACTTCCATAAATACCAAAATCACCACTTTCGTATATTCCAAAACTACAACCTTCGTGATTCTCTCAATCCAACGCCTTAGAACTCATAGATTTGATTTTATTATGGTTTAAAGTATACTTATCTTGTATCAACTATTCAAATACTACGAATCCTATTCCTGATTGATCGAAACTGATTATTGTTTTCCGAAAGTATATGTATTATGTAAAAAATAGTTACCGAAAGTCCTATTGCAGTTTTACGAAAGTTAAAAACGGTTACCAAAACTGTTCATTGTTTTACGAACGTGCTAAAATACTCAAAGAAACGGTTACCGAAAGCTTTTGCAGTTTTACGAAAGTGATAAGTATGCTAAAAACGGTTACCGAAAGCTTTAAGCAGTTTTCCGAAAGTTCAAAAAACGCGTAACACATTTACCGAAAGCTTGTAACAGTGTTCCGAAACCTCTAAAAACTTATATTTTTCGATCTATTTTGAAATCTAATCGTATAACTTTCGTAATCTAAGTAATAACATCTACTATTTGACATTTAGAAAGTAAAATGAATGCGTTTTTGATCGAATTTACGTAAACTAGTAAAATTATCACTAAATGATACGAAACCTACACAATATTACTTACCGAAAGCTTATTCGATCGAAATAATCACAATATAGGCACGTTTGATTCACGAAAACACAATTAAGATCTCTCCCGGTGATAGATATCACTTGTTAAACATTATGTTTGCATCATGTATCATATGAGAAAGGTTAAACATAAGAGAGGAAGACTAGAGAGGTTATTATAACTTTTCAAATTTTCAATAAAAGAGAGAAAGGAGGGAAGAGAAGGATTACAAAATGTCAAGAGCTTCTAAACTAGTCTAGTATTTATACTAATTTCCTACCCTACTTTTCTAATTGGTATTTTGGTTAATGTTACTTATGTTGACCAAATATCCCTTATTACATAATAAATTAAACTAAAAGTACTTAATATTACATGATTAATTTTTAAAGAATAATAAACACTTTTTATTCCTAACACTTTTGAATTTAAAATATTGAAAATTATGAAAGTTGCTCAAATTTGTAATATATTTTAAACCTTTAAAGTATAAAAGTCTTTACTTTTGAAATAAAAAAACTTTTCAAAATTAGTAAACTTTAAACTTGAAATATTTTGAATTTTCAAACAGTTCAATTAATAAAAATATAATCATAAGTACGATTTAAATTTTAAATTGTTTCAATGCAAGTATGACGACGACATATATGTTCTCTGTCATAAAATAATATTTCGTCAGTAAAAAAATTGCACAATTGAAGAATAGTATTAAATATACTATTAACTACCGTTGGCGTATATCTATTGTCTACGGATTTTGCAAATAAATACTTTGCAGATAATGATGCATATTAATAGTTGCATATGCAAAATTACATTTCATCTTTTAGTGACGTCTATATTTTTATGTTTCAAAAGTGTTATTTGTGTTACTCACTTTAATTCGGACCTATTGTTTATTTGAATATGAAATAGTTTGCATTGCTCTATTGTTTATAGTTATTTTAATTAAAAGTTGTCATTCATTCGTGAAGTTACTATTAAAAAAACGTATAAATGAAAAACATTTGCTCATCACAAAATTAGTCATCGTATATTTGCTGTAGAATTACGCGGATACCTTACTAGTTCCTATTAAATATCTGAAAGTGTAGAAATGTTTTACAATGACTTTGTTTGCATTAGAGATAACTTTCAAGAATTGTTAATCATGACAAAACATAAAGGTTGATCCTGGGGGTGTTGATCGGTTCGGTTATCGGGTTATTCGGTTTATTCGGTTCGGTTAAAATTATTTTTTGGGTTAACTCGAAAATCGAACCGAACCGAAAACCCAATTTGAATTCGGTTCGATTTTCGAGTTGACCCGAATTACCCAAATTACACCATTTATTAAAAAATAGATATTTAGCAAAAAAGAATATTTAAAGAATAAAAAATGTTTTTTTATATTATGATAAAATTTTAAGAGTTTTGCTAGAACCACAAAATGTTTACAAAGAAACATCCACAAAATGGAGTTGGCAATGTGTGATTGGTTCAATCAAAGAGAAACTAAAGCAAAAAACACCAATCACACATTGCCAACTCCATTTTGTGGATGTTTCTTTGTAAACATTTTTTGGTTCTAGCAAAACTCAAATTTTAATGATCTTTTATATATATAAATATTTAAAACATATATATATATTTATATAAATTCGGTTTTCGGTTCGGTTTTCGGTTCAGTTCTCGGGTTGGATATGGGTTTCGCAGTCTGAACCGAGAACTGAACCGAAAACCGAATTTATATAAATATATATATTTTTTATATATTTATATTTATAAAAAGATTAATAAAATTTTATCCTAATATAAAAAACACTTTTTATTTTTGAAATAATCTTTTTTGCTAAATATCTATGTATTTTTTTTCTTTTTTTAAAATAAATAGTGTAATTTGGGTTATTCGGGTCAACCCAAAAACCAAACCAAATTCAAATTCGGTTCTCGGTTTTTTTCGATTTATTCGGTTCGGTTTTCGGTTCGGTTCGGTTGAATTCTAGTTCGGTTCGGTTCAGTTTTCGGGTTGACCCAAAAAAATTAACCGAACCAACCGAACCGAATAACCCGAATAAGAAATTACACACACACACACACACACACACACACACACACACACATATATATATATATATATATATATATAATTTCTTATTTTTTTCTTCACACAAATGATGCAATAAATTAATTTTAAATTTGAGTAAACAGTAAGATATTATTAAACAATTAAGGTTATGTCTTGGTGTGATTACTAACAATGCGATAAACTCATTAGCAAAAACAAAAAAGATACGTGTTATTCATCAAATCGCATTAGTCATCAATTCCTCTGATTAAACCAATATATCTTCGGCCACTCAGGGGATTCAATCACCATCGAGAACATGATTGCAGGTATGTGATTTTTAAGTTTATAAGTTTATGAATTGTGGTTCTTAAAATTGTATTAATTTTACACTATTTTTAGTTTTTTAAATGTGGGGTTTTTTATGGGTTTTTGTTTTAGGTCGTAAATCAACGCTGAAGATAAGCGGGTTGTTTGGATGAAGCATTTTAATAAATCTGTAACATGAATAAGGTATTGATTTTAATCTGATGCATATTGATTATTTGTGTTTTTATATAAATCCCTAATAGGGTTTGTTTATATGATGTTAAAACGTCAACATCAAGTATGAAACTAGAGAGTAGTAGGTTCGGTCTTGGAATTTAGAGTGTATAGAGCATTGATTTCTTTTATATTGTATTTAGGCCTTGTTGAATAAGGTTACTATTTTTTGAATTTTGTAAGTTGGTATTCAAGTTAGTTATTTGTTTAGCTTCTGCTTATAAATAAGTATCTATAAGCTACTTAAACTAAGCATTGTAAAATAGTGAGTTTCGATTTGCGTATTTCAAAATTATGTTAGATTTACTTATGAGAAGCGGATAAATGAACGTTAAAGTGTTGCATATCTCTTCTTGAATGTTTGAGGTTAAAAATGAGGGTACAAAGTCAATTTTATCCCCAATAAGTCGTCCCTATCTGCTAACTGGAAAGAATATTGCTTAATATCTGTATGAAAGTTTTTGGTTGGATGACTAAAACGTAATCGGCCACCACTACCTAGCTGACATCATATAATTCATTTTGCATGAAAATTTCAAAGCGTCAATTGTGGTTTTTGAAGTTTCTACATCCGATCGTGTTGGGAATAGCTTCACTTCTTCGTCGGTTTTGCAGGTTCATTTTTTGACCGTTTGGTACATAACATGAGAAGGTTAAAAGAGATGATGCAATTCTTTAAGTTTAGTGTGAATTAAGTATGTTTGATCATGCTAAGCAAGTCAATAGTTAGCCCGAATTCCTCTGGCTTATCACATGGTCAATTTAGAGGCTTTAATTGATAATCATAGGCCTAAAAGTTTATTAAGAACGGATAAATATAACATAATTTCACATACTTCTTGATTAGAAACTTATATGATTTAGGTGGTTTTTGGCTAATGTAGATAGGAGGAATCAGAGAAGTGCTAAAAAAGTTTCTTGAATTAAAGCCCATAAATTCAGTTGCTGAGAATGAGCTTTCTTAGTTGCATCAAGCACAATTGTATGTTTAGAATGGAATTGTGGCCAGACAATCTATTGGCATTTTTGTGTTTGGAATGGAAGTTTCGGTGTAGCAGAGGATAAATATAGGGGTGATATTCAGTTTCTAGCCTTTTAGGTATTTACATAAGTAGTGCCAAACACCCGGGCTATTAATTAGAAGAAATGTTGTTTGGATTGTCGCAATGTATAGTAGCTTAAGCATACAACTAAAGGGATTAGGATGCCTGTTTTAGATCTAATTATAAGATTAAATAGATTTGTAACTACTAAGATAAGTTTTTAACGTTCTCATTTAGTCGAGTATTTGGATCCGTTTGACATCTTGAAAGTCTCATTCTGACTTTTCGGGTGTGTAGGTTTTTGATGCGGTGGTTTTTTTTCAGGAAGCATAAGCCGAAATAGTTTGCCAAGTGGAATCAACAGAAAAGAACAGGTCCAAGGTTTGTAGATATTACTTATTTCCATATACATTCGGCTGTTTTGGCTTTTGATTAGAGTTAGTGTTTGACAATTTAAAATTGTACAGGGTACTTTATTTTTTAGCACTTTGTTCATTCTAAGATTTTCTAGTGACTATATATGGGTGTTTGTTTAAGCCTTCATCTTTTGGGTTGTTTATAAAGCTGACACATCACTAAGAAATAGGTTTTGCCAAAAGCTATTGAATGAAGAATCCTCGATCTCGATGGTCACTATGCAGGTGCGATGCTGTTACTATACTATGGTAAATCGAGCCGAAAGATTAGGCAGACACAAGCATCGACAATGTGGTTTGAAACGATGGTGACTTTAACAACTATTATGTCATTGTCGGGTTCTTGCATCGAGTTATTACAACGCTTAAGTAATACAACTGTGGAGAAATGAGTTGTATTTTCTAATGGAGTGTTTGGACATTAAAATAGGCGCATTCTGAATGTGCAAATTTAAGCTTATTTTAAGAAAGATCATGGCTTAAAAGAGTTTACTAAAAAATAAAAATGAGAAAAATAGGTTGAAAGTCATAAAAAATGCATTCAAATGCATAAAGCCTTTTATAGGTAAAAGAATTGGAGTTGGTTGAATATATTTCCCGAAATAACTTAATCCTTTGCTGCTAAGACCCGTATAGAAATATGCCACTAACGTGAGTAAATCAAAAGCAACGGTAGTATTTATATCATTCATGGGTGCGGCTAACTCCCCATGAGGTAATTGTATGATTTTCTATGGTAAAAGGGCGCCTGACCATTTAGAAACAAAAATAAATAAAAACATAGTTCCAATAAAAGGAACCGAAGGACCATATTCCTCTCCAATTTGAGTTTTACTCGAAACTCTCAATTTTAGGCTGTATTAGTGGGTATTGATGTTCCTCATTTGTTCTATTTTTCAAGGTAAAAGGGCGCTTGTTTATTTAGAAACAAAAATAAATAGAAACATAGTTCCAATAAAAGGAACCGAAGGACCATATTCCTCTCCAATTTGAGTTTTACTCGAAACTCTGAATTTTAGGCTATATTGGTAGGTATTAATGTTCCTCATTTGTTCTATATCTTTATTTCAGCAATACGATCACACTCGAAAGCTCATCAAGTAGGGAACACAACTTGCTTCATACTTACAGCTCTCCATCTTCCCAAATTGACCACTTTTACGGTCCAGTAAAAGGGTGTGACAACTGACAATTTCGGGTTAACATTTATTTATAAACTCGAACATTTTATTCTAAACACGTGAATATTTGATTTTCGTGTAACCGTTAGGTTATCCTACGTATAACGAGAAACGTCTTCGAACACATTTCGTCTCTAGACTAAGTGTAGTCTACGTTTAACTAGTACTGTTAAATATTGAAACACTGATCCAAATCATACATATTACATATAGAAAGAAGATAAGAAGAACTAGAGAGAGAGATAAGAGAGAAAATGAGAGGAAGTTGTATTGCAAAAGAGAGAAAGAGAATACAAATCAACCAACACCCTTTCCATAGTATGGAGAGGGGTATTTTTACACCTAAAAGATGTGACAACTGTGACTTGAGCAGGTTAGTCAAACCTTTAGAGTTGACTAAAGTATTTATATGTGTTATAATTGAGTGCTTATGTGACCTTATATGGGTATTTGATATCAATCTGTGATGCGTGTTCATCTTATTGTGATTGAGTTGTGGTTTTAGTGGCTATTTCATTTCGTTCACATTTTTGTGACAATGGAAATGATAGCATGATTTTATGAGTTATCATGTAATTTGGTGAATAATTAAAGTATGAGCGTAAAGAGTATATAATGTATTCCTAGGAGTGAATTAAGTCTTGTATTTAAATTTGATAAGCATTAGTATTTCTAATTTAGAAAAGTAATTTATGAAATGAAATTTATAAATAGTAAGTTTATAACTAGTTTTTATTTAAAAACGTTTGCAAAATTAATAAAGGGTTTTTATAAAAATAACAAAATAAGAGTAAATATACACTTAATAATAATTAATAAAAAAATTAAAGGGGTGTTTTGTTCGGCCGAATGAAGGAAAAGGGAAAAAAAGAAAACCAATTGGACTACAATTAGGAAACTAGGTATTATAAATACGAAATCAAGAAAACCTTAAATCACTTTTTTTCCCTCCTTCTCTCTTAGCCGGTCAAAACCCTAAGAAGAATAAAAAAAATATTTTTTTTATCAAGAATCAAGGTGGTGATTCAAGTGTAATCAGGTAAAGATTTTAGGTATGATCACAAATCCCGTTCTTGTTTAATCTTTTTATATTAGTAACTTTAATTGATGGATAAATTAGGGTTTATAATTTTCTATAAATTAATGATATAAAACTATATGGGTGTGTTCGGGAATAGATTTAGAGCATGTTGGTGTAATCGGTTTAGGTTAGAACGCGTTAATTTGAAAGTTAGGGTTTGGCAGAATTTTAGGTCATGTTGATCGAATGATATATCATTGACAAAAACGAGTTATGACATGAATCTTATGCCTAAAATTAAGTTTAGAGAGTCTAATTTTCAAAAAGTCCAGTCCCGAAAGGTTTTGAGGTCGGAAAGTTAGTCAAATAATTTTTACAAGAAAAGTTATCGAAACAGTAAATTCAGGTCAGATTTGGGTCTGATTTCGGGGAGTAAAACCCCTACATAGAAGTTGAGTCATGTCTTGAAAAAATCAAAGATCATATTTTATGTGTCTATTAACTCCAGCTCAAATCATAAGATCTAAAACATTGTCTAAGCATTTTTAAGAAAATCAAACTTTTTGGTGTGCGTTCAGGTCTGAATTTGGGTACTTTGTGGTGTTGAATTTTTATAAAATAGTTAGACTCAATATCATTTTTTCTAAAAAATCACAGTCGTTCATAACCCAATGGGAAGGTAGGGAATGAAGTAGGGAAAATCAATTTAAGGATTTAGTATTTTATTTGTAGTCATGAAGTGACTACAAAATTTTGCCAAAAAGCTAGAAAACTTGAATAAATGAATTAAGGGTATTAGGGTATAGGTAAGACATGGGAAGTGTGGTAAAGGGTTTATAACCATAATATGAACATAGAAGTTCATCAATTGATTGTTACATCGTCTTGGGCATTTAGCCTAATCGCGTGTAACACGTGTTTTATTTATGTTTAGTTGATTTCAAGGAATTCGTGAAGTAGCTGTGCATCAGGTGAATTTCATAGTCCCATTTTTCCGTTTTTCTTGGGATGGAAATGATGCAAATGTTTTGAAAATGTTTTGTAGTTGTGATTATGTGTTTTAATTGCGTATGGACATTACATGACCATTATATGACTATGTGATACATGTTGATATTGAATGGGATCGGATGAGTATGCCTACTTAGTGTTATTTGTGATATTGATTGGGATCGGATGAGTACGCCTACTCAGAGTTTGGTTATGGTACCATGGGATCGGAGGGATACGCCTATCCTATGTATGTTTGTATGGTACATTCTGGGTGAGCTTGGTTGCTTATAGTGCCAGCTATTCTAAGCCCGAATGTAAAATTAAGTATGTGAATATGTTGATTAGATTTTGGTTGCATGCTAGCATAGGTTCATGATAGTTCATTTTTGTCCTACCTTGTTTTGATGATCATAGTGAAAGCGAGTATTATTGCGTGTCTAAAACCTATGACTCTTACCAACATTATTGTTGACGTTTTAAGCATCATTTTTAGGTGAGCATCTTGAGGAAAGTAAAGTAAGGAAGATTGGCTAGTGAGACCGCAGGCTTGCATGCGGAGTTATCTTCTAGTTTTCATTTTGTACTTGTTTTGAATTGATACCTTGAATGTTGAATGATTATTTAGGTTTGGAGATATTTCGTTTATGTCTTTGTATTGGAGTGACTCTTTTACCTCCATACGAGACCCCCTTTTTCTTGCGTTAGGTATTGTCATGACACTTTGTATCCATTTTTGCTTTGATTAATGCATTTTAGTTTTCCCTATTGTTGACACCATTGTGTTGTGATGATACCCATGACGTTACGCCTCGTGTTTCCGCCTTGGCGGGGTGTGACAGATTAGTTTCAGAGCCTTTAGTTATCGAAAAGTAGGTGGTTGAACCTAGACTATAACCTAGGAGTCCTTCATATAGCTGCATTATAAGGTTTAAGTGTTTAATTACGTAAGTATCATATTTTCTCGCTTATCCGAAAGCTTTAATTATTCTATTTTTGTCTAATCTTATCTAATATAATATATACTAATACTAATACCTTATTATTATTTTAGTCATGTCTCCTCCTACCCGTAAGAAATTTCGTTAGGGAACTGCTTTCCCAACTGAACTTAAGCGCTATAAGGACCCAGAGACGGGGCTTAGAATAAAATGGACGAACCGCAAATGCCGAATACCCATTGAGTTGTATCCGTGCCGAGTTAAGGAAAAGTTAATTATGAGAAAATTGGAAGGAAAATGGATCATGAAAAAGGAAATGAGAATGATTTCAAAGGATGGCACAATCTCTGAATTTCCAGGATACACATCATCTAAGGAAAAAGAGGAAGAAGAGGATGAAGAAGAGGAAGAAGAAGAGGAGGAAGAATAGGAAAAGGAAGACTCTAAAAAGAAGGGATCGAAGGAGGCTTCATAAATAGGGTCAAACTCCGAGTCTCTAGGCTATGCAGCATTCGACAATGAAGCGGAATCAGATCTCGAGTCCACATCAAGGAGTGAACCCAAGTGTAAGGAGATGGAAGATACTTGTGAGAGTGGCGTTCGACCCAAACCAGATTTATCTTAGCTATTCCTTCCTATATGTTACCTGGCTACCTATCTCATTACAAGTTTTGAAAAATTTAGTTCGTTTTTTCTATGGTTGGAGCCATGTTTAAGAATGTTTACTTTCGACTTTTGGATTTGCAAGTATTTTAATATTATGACTTAAGTATTTGCTGGATTATTTCCGCGTGTGATGAGTTGAATGATTTGAGTTATGTGTTATGTGGTGTGTTAACCTTAAGAAGTGTCATCATAGGAGGGAGTACACTCGTGAAAGGGGCATCTATAATTATGATAGCCAACATAATTATACATGAGCCACAACACAAGTGGACTTGCAAGTATGATTACATGGATTGATGTTGACACGTTATATGTTGTTATACTTGTATGTATATGGTAATGTGTAGAGTATGATAATATTATAGGATTGGAAATCCTTATTATATCGTCTAATGTATATAAATTTTATCTTATATAGAAATGGCTCCAACCCGACGAAGCAGCCCTAGCAACGACGAGAACCCCGACATCGCTGCTATCATCGCATAACAATTGCAAAACATCCTTCCTCAAATCGTCACCCAAGTAACTAATAATGTGAACAATGCAAATGCTAATGGTGGAAATGGTGGGAATGGGAATGGTGGAAACAATAGATGTTCTTACAAGGCATTCTTAGCTTGTAATCTCCGAGACTATGATGGGAAAGGTGGTGCGGTAGCACTTACTAGGTGGATTGAGAAAATGGAGTCAGTGATAGAAAATAATGGATGTGCGGAAAATCAAAAGGTGAAGTATGCTGCAAGCTCGATCATAAATAAGGCCTTGACTTGGTGGAACACCCAGGTTTAGGCAAGGGGTCGTGAAGCTGCTATGGGAATGACATGGGTTCAGTTCAAGGCGTTGCTTGTGGAAGAGTTTTGTCCAAGTAACGAAATGAAGAAGTTGGAGAGTAAATTTTAGAATCATACTATGGTTGGGGCTAATCATGCGGGGTATACTGATCGGTTCCATGAGTTGGCCAAACTAGTCCCACACTTGGTGACTCTTGAGTCGAAGCGCATCGGAAGGTATATAAGCAGATTGGCACCTCAAATTCATGGAATGTTCCAAGCAACTCAACCAATCACGATACATAGTGCTATTCTTACGGCTGGGATACTTACTGATGAGGCGGTCCGTTGTGGTACTGGTATATGTTTAATTACACATACCTTTTACCTTTAAAAACAAGCTAAAATAACCAAAAACTGGCTTAAAATGCCAAAAATATGCTTGTTTTGCTAATTATGTTGTGCAGGAACGGATATCTAAGAAAAGGACGAAAAACGAAGCCAAAACGACAAAACCGGACACGGAATGGAAAAGTGTGGTAAAGACAAAGTCAAGACAAAGCCCAAGTCTGAAAAAGTCAACCAAAGTCAACCCCTACAAATCCAAAAGTCAAACCCGAAGCCATAAATGAAGAAAAATAAGTTTAGGGGCCAAAATTGCCAAATCCCTAACTTATTTAATGAAGAAAATGAAGAAAACACTTGTGAGGGACCCAAACTGCCAATTCATCAAAGAAAAAAAACCACAAGGACTCAATCTGCCAAGGCTTGAAACTATTAACCATAAAGGACTACACTTGCAACACACTATATAACTTTCAGGGGTGTTTCTTGCCAACTGGCCAAACCATTTACACACAAGGACGAAATTTGCAATTCACTAGTAAAGGTTGAGGGACTAGTTGTGACACAAACTCAAACTTCACCCCTGAAACACAAACACTTTATATCTCTTTTAAGTGTTTCCCGCCCAAATTCAACCCCTCACCTCCTGTCACTTTCCACCTCGAAACACCACCCACCTCAGTCCAAAACCATCACCACCTCTTACCCCACCTCTCACATGGGTCAAATGCCATGTTGGTAATCCATAACACAACCATTGGCCAAGAAAACCTACGGTTTTGATCATTCGGTGTGGGCAGCAAGAAAGATAGATGGTCAGGATGAATTTCCTTGGAGGACACATAAAAATAGAGGGCCAGGATGAAGTTTGTTTTCCTCTCACATCACAAATACAACAAACACAAGTTCGAAGACTTCACTGCTTATATAAATTGAAAAAGAAGACAGATGAAAAAAAAATATAGTAGGAGTAGTATAACTTTACTTTAATGTTAATTTAAAATTTCTGTCAATTTATTTAAAAAAGCTTTGTAACCAAGTTATTTGATTAATGAAAATTATGTTTTGAAGCTCAATTCACAGTTGTGGTTATGAAATTTAAACTCATACATGTCTTAAGTTCATACACTCAAGTGCTCAAAGTTTATTCAAATCTGTCCTAAATACTTAACTGTTCCATCAAAGTGCTTTTGCCATTTGGTTTGAATATTGGTGTTATATGTGGCTAAGGATGAAGGATCAAATAATGGATGGATCCTTGAGGTTATTTAAGCTTATTCATAAGCTGGTATAAGGGGTGATATTTGCTATTCAGATTTA
>BQNB010017207.1:40733-43233 GCA_026074375.1 Tanacetum coccineum
AAAAGGGTTATACAAGTTGGGTTGTGACAGAGAGAGGTTGAAGATGATTAAGGGTATGTTTGGTTTGTGTACAAGAAAAGCCCCTCCACATCTTTCTTCTTTTCATTCCCCTTTCTTTCTTTTATAAATGAAGTTTCCCAAATTGGCATAATCAGTCCCTGTGGTTTATATAATAATATAACTTAGGGGTTTGGCATTTTTGACCCCTCAAGTTATATTTTTCTTAGCTTTTTCTTCTCGGAGTTGACTTGACTTTGATTGGGCTTCGTCTTCACACACTTTTCCATCCCGTGTCCTGTTTTGCCGCTTTTTGCTTGGTTTTTCGTCTTTTTGTGAGATATCCGTTCCTGCACAACACAAATGCAAACATACAAATACAATGTATTTTTGGTATGTTTTTATTCTTTTAAGTTCGTTTTAAATGGAAAATGGTATGTGTAATTAAGCACATATCACCCCCCCACTTAAATTATACAACGTCCTCGTTGTATATATAAAACATTAAATACAAGAATTTAAAAATAATTAGAATGAGAAACTCCCCTGATATTTGCTTTGGTAGATTCTCCAAGTTACGTTTACGAGCAAGATTGTGTGCTGAAAAAGCTTTTGAATCCTAGCACGAACAGCACACACATAGAATTCCAGAAAATATGCATTCCACCAACTTCCTCGATATTTCTTTCACGAGGTCCTGTATAAAATATAGGAAGAACAAGTGCATTCCTATCTTGGTACCTACGGTTAATTTAAACTAAACTTAACAAACTAATTATGGGTCAGTCTGGTGGATATGGTATATCAGTTTAGTGAATACGCCGTATTCAAAATCTGACAATAATGTTTTTTAAAGTGCAATAAAAATAAAGACGGATAACGTCCAGACAATCAATACGTCGTATGGTGTAGAGCGGATACGTCATATTGATGTTTGAGAAGACAGACTCGATAACAAAATTAAATAACAATTCGGGCCATCTCCCGGGAAGCACTTTTATTTACAAAGAAGTCTTTAGGTTAGACTTTTCTTCAGCTTCCTTCTCACATTGTATTATCATCCAATTCAACCACTTATTTCTCTTCCTCATTATTATATCCATCATGATACTTTTTCAACCTTTGTCCATTGAATTTAAAACTGATTCTGTTTTTATCGATAATTTCCACGGTTCCATACGAATGTATAGTTTGCACTACATTCGGGCCGTACCACTTTGATTTAAGCTTTCCTGGATGAATCTTAAACCTAGAGTTTAATAATAATACTTTATTTCCTGCTTTGAAATATTTATCCTCTCGAAGCCGAGAGTCATGCCATCTCTTAGTTCATTCTTTGTAGATTCGGGTGTTTTCATATGCTTCATCTCTTAGCTCTATTAATTCATTAAGTTCCATGAAACGGTTTTTTGCAGCAGCTGTGAGATCCATATTACATTGTTTTAATGCCTAATATGCTTTATGTTCGATCTCTATAAGTAGGTGACAAGCTTTTCCATAAACCAATCTGAAAGGGGTGGATCCAGTGGGTGTCTTGTAGGCAGTTCTGAATGCCCATAATGCGTCGTCAAGCTTTTCTGACCAATTCTTTGGGTTATACCCAACCAATCTCTCCAGAATACGTTTTATAGCTCTATTGGCCACTTCAGTCTGTCCGTTGGTTTGAGGATGATATGCAGTAGATAACTTATTAGTCACTCCGTATTTTTGCAAGGCTTTTTCTAACTGAGAGTTACAAAAATGCGTCCCCCGATCACTAATCAAAGCTTTTGGAACTCCGAATCTTGCGAATAGTGTCACACCCCGTAAATTCCCGGTTAGTATTCCGACCCACTCCGGTCATCTACTTTAAATTTTATTCGTTACGTTTAAATCTGGCAATTTACCGAGGAACTAAACTGCGTAAAAACTGAGAAACATCACCGGACGCGTTCCGGCATCGGTTATAAATTATTTTAAGCATTATATGTGTTATATTAGCTTTCCTGAGTGTTTCGTGATTTTTAATCACTTCCGATATTAATTTTAAGGTTTTATCTTTTAAATTGCGTTTTTCGCGTTTTTGACCAAACGGAACCCCGGAAACTCCAAATCTTTTCGTGTAAACTCAAGTTATCGATAATACTATACCCTAAGCCTAAAAATTTCGTTCACCTTATTTCCCTAGCCAAAATATGGCGCCTAAACTACAACAACAAGTATACTTGGACTCTAAATTAAAGAAATGGCATCTTATTTTGAAAGCCTCACCCATGTGTGCATGGAAGATGAGAAAGTGACTTATGAATGGGTCATTCTCATGCACACATCACTAGTATGGAAACCATGTATTTACTTACACAATGCTTACACCATTCTTACACATTTGACTAGCAAACTTTGAACCATATCTATACCACTTGAACCTTGGCTAGAAAAATTGAACCATATGGTCCTTGTGAGCCAATCTTGGCCGAACCACCCAACACACACACTCTTGGTGTGTGTTGGTCACTTATGCACA
>BQNB010017207.1:48233-65563 GCA_026074375.1 Tanacetum coccineum
GATGTTTAAATGATAAACATAGATGCTTTTACTTGTTTCTTTGATAAGTTAAGTCATACCCGTACTTACTCTAGGTCGCGGCTAGACCTCCTTATATCTTCATCGTCTGTTGTGGTTATCGCTTACCCTTGCTAAGGTGAGTTCATAGCCCTACATTTTTATTGATTTACAAACGCTTTATACTATTGGGGTGAGAACATTGTTGCTTTTAATGGACAACAGTTCTTATGTGAGTTTTACTTGTTATGTGTTGCCTAAGATAGTTACAAACCTACTACTGCACCAACTTTCATGAACTGTTATTTCTCGACCGGAAGGACCGGTTGAGGGAGCCGCGAGTGTATAGATAGATCTATTGGAAATCTAATTATCCCTATCCGCTTTGGTTCCACTTAACGAAGAACAAACGGATATATGTCATGTCGATTATACTTTATGGTGGTCTTTGGTTTGGGACACCGGCTTAGGGCAGGAATACTTTGCAACAGGATGTAGCATGCCCTGTTGACTTAATAGCTTCGGGGTCATGAGCTTAGTGCAACAATAAAATACTTTTTATGTGATGCTGTATTGGTATAGTAGTCAACATACGTTTTTGAAATCTGTGGTTCACTCATGTTACTAACCATAAACCTTGATTTCATCAACATTATGGTGACGTTTTAAACTGTTTTCTAGGTTGCTTAGCTTTGGATTGATTCTTGGATGCTATGGGAGTCCTTTGTTGCTATGTGACTTTCGCCAATTTCAAGATTTATATATTATTATAGTTGTTTTTATCTCTAAACTTCTGTGATGTTCGCTCATTTTAACTTAATCATTATGGGCTGTAACTTAAAATCTATTTTTATTTTATGCAAGGAGTAAACTTTTTCACACGTCCCATGATTAGTGGGTCGTTCTTTATTGCCTTTTTGTTCGGATTGTTATGAGTCACGCCCTCGGACACGTATTCGTCTAGGCCCAGTTTAGGGAGTGTGACAGATTGGTATTCAGAGCAAGGTTATAGAGACCGGTAGGTTATACTAGGTCTTGGGCTATATAACCAGTATGAGCTCCTATGTGCCTCTATTTGTGCTTACTTGTTGTTCTATCCTTGCTGAATATATTGAGATTACTATATATAACATAAGAGTAGTAACATTTTGCCATATTTACCTTGCCATTCCTTTTGCATTTCTTTATGCCTTGCTGGTTTCATATAAAGGAGGATTTATATAAACTTTGCTTGTGCAGATTATGGACACGCTTCAGCTAATCATTATTTCTTTCTGATTCTTCCGGATGTGACTGTGGATTCACCGCCCTCTCGGGTTATTCTTTTTGGTGATATCCCTACTGTTATTCCTTCTACTTCAGTGGTTGCTCCAGAGACTTCTACTATTGCTCCTGTTATTTCTTCTGCCGCTCCTGTGGTTGAGACGACTCTTGTCGCTTCACCCACTGGATTGTGTGGCTTGGTTCCTTATACGGGTTCCGATTCTGATTCACCAGATGAGATGACTTCTCCCGAGCACATTTCCCCGCTACCAGCTATTTCACCTTCATATGCACAGATTCTTCTGAGGCTCTGATTCTTTGATGACCACCATTCGCATGATCCCTTATGTTGCTACCGTGCTCGTTGGTGGAGGCAGGGTAACAGCACGTACATCATTCATGCACCATGACGTTTCCTATTGCTCCTGTTACTGCCCCTCCCGGGATTCGTCGACGATCAGCGACTCTTATCCGACCCGGGGAGGCTATTCCTTTTGGTCGACCTTACCGCACCCATCTCAACGGGCCGCGTAAGTTGTTGACTGCAAGGAAGAGAGTTAGACCTTTGCCAGCTCGCAGATTAGCATCGAGGCATGCATCACCTCGCTCTCCAGTATTCATCACTCATCTTCTTCAGTTCATTCTTCGGATTCTTCGCCATTTCATTCTTTGCGTGTGGAATGCGCGCCAGATCAGGCTCATTCGGGATCTTCGACTAGAGATGTATCACCCAGATTGTGTTACCCTCCGAGGAGAGCACCACGACGTAGTGAGGCATTTCGTCATTGGTGTGCTGCTCCACTATCTACTTTGTATCCACCGACTACATCTGAGTCATCATCAGGAGATTCATCAGAGAGACCCATGCATTCATCTCCACATTCTGCAGGACCATCTCGTAAGAGATGTAGATCACCGGTTGATTCAGTATCATTATCCATGCCAGTTACGGGATCCTTAGCTCCTACTCGTGCTGATCTCTCACCACCTCGTAAGAGGTTTAGAGATTCATATTCATCGGAGGCTAGCATAGAGGAGGATGCCGAGGTTGGTCTTACAGGGACTGGGGTTGATATGGAGTTAGGTATTGGTGATGGGGATGAGGTTGGAGATCATGTTGAGATTGACCATAGGGATGCCAGGGATGACACAGAGGAGTATGAGGCTGACGCCAGCGCTGGAGATATGGCTGAGGTAGGCATCGACCCTATGACTGCACCGTTAGTTGAGGAGGAGATTGTAGAGCCAGCTGGGGAGGATTCTCCTGACTCATCTGGCACTAGGGATGGCATTGTTAGGTCAGTCGAGGATACGCCGGTTGACTTGAGTGATGCTGTGCGTGACTTTTACCATCACATGTCTGAGGTTCGTGTTGATAGGATTGTCGGGATTGAGACTGCTCAGAGACGGTTGGAGGCCGATCAGTTGATAGCTAGTGGAGACAGAGCTAGGATGGCTGAGATGATCTATAGCTTGAGGTTGGAGAACCTCAAGGTTCGTGCTATGTTGGATATTGAGAGGGATCGTGTGAGTAGCCTTCGTCTTCATATGTCCCTTTCACAGGAGGAGTTTCGTCAGATTCGTAGGGATCGTGATGATGCTCGAGGGAGACTTAGGAGGTTGGAGTCGTATCTTGGGAGGCGTTTTGGCTTTCGTCCATAGTCTAGTTGCACCCTGATCATGTAGGACATTAGGCCAATGGTTAGGTCTAGGTATTAGCAGTAAATAATTGTGGATCATGAACCTATTTTGGATTTGGGTTGTAATCGAATTATGCTTTTATTTATGAAATGAAAAGCTTGTTTTGACTCTCTCGTTTAATTATCTATATTGTTATTTATTTTTCTTGGCAAACGTGTTACAATTAAATTCTACTTCATAACATGTATAAAATTATCATTACCTGATGTTTATATATTCGTTTCAAAAATCTCACTATGGGTTGTGTCTTGTGATGTAGAACAATGGCAAACACTCGTTCTGGGATGACCCACGCCGCAATTGAAGAAATGATCGATCAACGTGTGAACGCAGCTCTAGAAGCTCATCAAGTTAACCAAAATCTTGAACTTGGGAACAACCATGGAAATGAAAATGGAAACGGGAATGGTAATGGAAATGGTAATGGGAATGACAATGGAAATGGTAATGGAAATGGTAATGGAAATGGAAACAATGGAGGTGACAACGGTGACGGTAATGAGAACCACAATGTGAATGGAAGAGGCGATAGGTTGGTCGCTCGTGAATGTACCTACCAGGACTTCATGAAGTGTCAACCAACAAGTTTTAAAGGAACCGAAGGAGTGGTTGGTCTGATAAGGTGGAGTGAGAAGATGGAGACTGTGTTTCACATCAGCAACTGTCCGGAGAAATATCAAGTGAAGTATGCAACTTGTACCTTACTCGACAGTGCACTAACCTGGTGGAACTCTCACAAGAGAACCATCGGAACTGATGCTGCATACGCTTTGTCATGGAGAGAGTTGATGAAACTGATGACTGAAGTGTATTGCCCGAGAAATGAGATCCAAAAGATGGAAACCGAGTTGTGGAATCTGTCGGTGAAAAACAATGACATCGCTAGTTACACTCAGAGGTTCCAGGAACTCACCATGATGTGCACCAAAATGGTTCCCGAGGAGGAAGATCAGGTGGAGAAATTCATTGGAGGTCTTCCCGATAACATCCAAGGAAATTCATTGGAGGTCTTCCCGATAACATCCAAAGAATTGCCAACAACTTAATGGACCAAAAGTTGAAGGGTTATGCTGTGAGAAATACAGAGAACAAGAGAAGATTGGACAACAACTACATAAACAACTGTGGGCAACAACCACCCCACAAACGACAGAATACTGGGGGACAAAATGTTGCTAGAGCCTATGTGGCTGGTAACAATGGGGAGAAGAAATACGAAGGTACCTTGCCCCTCTGCAACAAGTGTAAGCTTCATCATGTAGGCCCTTGCACTGTAAGGTGTGTGAAGTGCAACAGGGTTGGACATTTGGCCAGAAATTGCAAGGTTACAAACCCCACTACCCCCACCCAGAGAGGCCAAATAGTGAATCAGAAGGTTGTGACTTGTTTTGAGTGTGGAGCACAAGGGCATTACCGGAGTGATTGCCCCAAGATCAAGAACCAAAACCGTGGGAACAAAGCAAGAGTTCCTGATGCAAGTGGCAGAGCATATGCACTAGGAGGAGGTGACGTGAACCCGGGTTCCAACACTGTCACGGGTACGTTCCTTCTCAACAATCATCATGCTTATATGTTATTTGACTCTGGCGCCGATAGAAGTTTCGTATCAAACACTTTTAGTGCATTGCTAGACATCACAAAACCCTCTTCCTTAGACGTTAGTTATGCGTTCAACTAGCTACGGAAGGACTTCAAAACCAACAACTGTGTTATGGGCTGTACGTTTAGGATGTTAGGATATCCATTTAATATCGACCTGATGCCAATAGAATTGGAAGTTTGCGACTTATCATTCGCCTGATTGGGTTAGACACAGAATCATGCATTGATTGTCTGTGGGAAAAACAGAAAATAGGTGCGTATTTCCTTATGGAAAACGAAATACTGATCGTTCATAGACAATGGTGACAAGGAGAAGAAATCGAAGTTGAGCATTATAATCAAGTTAAAAGGTCCAAATGTAAATGTAGAAAGGCCTGTCACTATTTCTGGCACAGATTAACCGTGAAAGGAAAACAAAGACAAGCGGAGGAAAGCGACTTGAAGACGAGTGCCGACTGTACGGGAATTATCCAGAGTTTTTCCAGAATACTTACCTGGACTACCACCCACAAAAACGAACAAAGTCGCATTCCGAACATGACTTAGTCCCCCAGGCATGAGCACCTGTGGCTTCGAGCCCCTATAGGTTAGCACCTGTCGGAGAAGGAAGAACTGTCTACTCAACTACAAGAACTTTCTGACAATGGATTTATAAGACCTATTCCTCAGCCTGGGGAATCTCCGGTTTTATTTGTCAAAAAGAAAGATGGCTCTTTTCCGAATGTGTATCGACTACCGTGAACTTAACAAGCTTACTGTGAAAAATCGATACCCACTTCCGAGAATCGACGACTTGTTTGATCAATTCAAGGAGTCAAGTGATGTACTCAAATCGGCCTGAAGGTCTGGCTACAACCAAACTACAGAGTTCGTGGGATGAGGATATTCCAAAGACAAGAGTTTTAGAACTCGCTATGGTCATTACGAGTTCCAAGTGATGCCGTTCGGGTTGACTAACGCGCCGGCAGTGTTCAGATTTTGATGAACCGTGTATGTAGACCATAACTTAGATACATTTTGTGATCGTGTTCATCGATGACACTTGATCTGACTCTAAGACCCAAGGAAGAACATGATGTACATCTTAGCAATATTGGAATTGCTCAAGAAGGAAGAATTGTACGCCAAGTTTTCAAAGTGTGACTTTTGGTTATCAAGTGTACAATTTCTTGGACACGTGATTGATAGCAAAGGCATTCACGTTGATCCTGCGAAGATTGAGTCAATCAAGGATTGGGAATCACCCAAGACTCCAACTGAAATTCGCCAATTTCCTAGGTCTTGCCGTTTACTACTACCTGACGTTTATCGAAGTAAAAAGAAGATTCTCCAATATTTCCAAGCCGTATGACGAAGCAGACATCAGAAAAGTGTAAAGTTTAATGGGGTAAAAGGAGGAAAACTCTTTTCCAAACTGAAACAAAATGTGGTATGCACCGATTTTGGCATTGCCTGAAGGAAGTGAAAACTTCGTAGTATATTGCGATGCTTCTCATAAGGGATTAGGCGCAGTGTTGATGCAGAGAGAGAAAGTTATAGCTTATGCTTCCCGCCAGCTAAAAATTCATGAGAAGAATTACACGACACATGATTTGGAATTGGGAGCTGTGGTGTTCGCTCTCAAGATGTGGAGACATTACCTTTACGGCACAAAGTGCGTTGTGTACACTGATCATAAGAGTTTGCAGCATATTCTTGATCAGAAAGAGTTGAACATGAGACAACGTAGGTGGTTAGAACTGTTAAGTGACTACGACTGGAAGTTACGTTACCACCCGGGGAAGGCTAATGTGGTGGGCTGATGCGTTGAGCCGTAAAGAATAGACCTAAGCCACTACGAGTTCGAGCAAAGGTTATGACAACTCTGGTTAAATCAAAATCTCCTACAGGTATTTTGAATGCTCCATGTTGAGGCGAGAAAAGAAGAGAAATAACGGAACAGCAGTTTTACTTGGCAGATTTAAGAATGCTGGAGCCAACGTGCAATGGAACGATGTGTTTGGAAGTTAGAAGCTGATTACCAAGTTTTGTGACTTGAGAGCTTTGATTATGCATGAGTCGCATAAGTCAAAGTATTCCGATCCACCCTGGAATCGGACAAAATGTACCCAGGGATTTGAAGAAGCTATACGGTGGCCCCAACAAGAAAGCAGAAATTGCACAAATGTAAGTAAGTGTATGACATGTTCAATAGTTAAAGTGCATAATACCAAAACCATCCGGTTCCTATTGGACAACAAAAATCCCTGAATTGAAATTGAAAACATAAACCTTGTGATTTCGTGACAAAGCTACCAAAAACGGCCCCTAGTGGGCACATATGATTTGGGTTATATCAACGACTCACTCTAAATCTGCTCATTTGTCTGCCAAGCAAAGGAGAATGACTCAATGGAAGAAACTGGACCAGGCAATACTTGAAAGAAGTGGTGACAAGACATGATGCCCTGTTTCGATCATCTCTGATCGTGATGGTAGACGTGACCCAATTCTGGGCAATCTCTTCAAGAAGCTTTTGTGGAACGCAATTAGATATATACAGCATATTCACGACCCGAAAAAGATGGTCCAAAAGTGAAGAGGACTATCCAAACATTGGAAGACATGCTCCGATGGGCGTCGTGTGATGGACTTCGGAAGGGATGGGACAGACAATTTTACCCTTAATAAGAATTCTCTACAACAACAGCTATCATACAAGTATTAAGGCCGCACCTTTTGAGGCATTGTATGGTCGCAAATGCCGGTCACCTGTCTGTTGGGCTGAAGTGGGAGACGCTCAGCTTACTGGACCAGAAATTGTTCGTGAGACAACAGAGAAGATTATCCAAATCAAGCATCGTTTACAAGCTTCACGAGATCGACAAAAGTGCTACGCTGATAAGAGACGTAAGCCATTAGAGTTTCAGGTTGGGGATAAGGTTATGTTTTTGAAAAGTATCGCCCCTGGAAAGGTTGATAAAGCGTTTCGCAAACGGGGAAAACTGAACCCTCTGTTAAATGGACCTTTTAAAATTCTCGCCAAGTGGGAACGTTTCATATACGACTAGAGTTACCAGAAAATCTAAGCAGTGTTTCAATAGTACCTTTCACGTCTCGAACCTGAAGAAGTGCTTTATCCGATGAAACCGCAATTTACGCGATTCCATTGACGAAATCCCCATATGATAAAAGCTCCATTTCTTGAAGAACCGGTTGATATTATGGACCAGCGAATTCAAGCTTTTGAAGCAAGTCCATTCCAATGGAGAGGTCCGCTTTGGAATTCTAAACAGAGTCCCTATATACCTGGGAACGCGAAGACCAAATGCAAAAGAAGTACCCTCATCTGTTCGCTAACTCAGTACCCGCATCTCAAGCTACGTCATAAGCTTTGAGGACAAAGCTTTTCTAACGGGGAAAGGATGTCACACCCCGTAAAATTCTCGTTATACTTATACCGACCAACTCCGTCATTCTACTTTATAAATCGTAATTACCTTACGTTAAATCTTACAGTTACCGAGAACAATAACTTTGCCGTAAAAAACTGAGAAACGTCACCGGACGCGTTCCGGCATCAATTATAAATTATTTTAGGCCTTATATGTGTTATTTTAGCTTTCCTGAGTGTTTCGTGATTTTTAATCACTTCCGATATTAATTTCAGAGTTTTATTCTTTAAATTGCGTTTTTCGCGTTTTTGACCAAACGGAACCCCGGAAACTAAAAATCTTTTCGTGTAAACTCAAGTTATCGTAATTCTAGTGTCACACTACTAAAAATTTCGTTCATCTCTTTTACCCTAGCCAAATGTGGCGCCTAAACAACAACTACAAGTATACTTGGACTCTAAATTAAAGAAATGGCATCTTATTTTGAAAGCCTCACCCATGTGTGCATGTAAGCTTGGAAAATGACACATGAGAGTGTGCACCGCGCTCATGAGTAGGATACTTATACATACAACGGCCATAGGTCAAGGATGTTTAGCGATATACGCACTGCTTCAAAGCAGCAATGTAGACTAGTCAGCTCTCTCATGTCACTGCTAATATCTACAACTGCGAACCCATAAAGGTCGGCGCGCTGCCGTCAGTTTCTGAATCTAGCGTCGTGCAAAATTTGTGCGTCTATCATTTTTCCTATGTCAAATTCTCTAGGCTTCTAGCCGAACCACACAAGAACCACAACCAAGGGTCCAAGTTACTTGTCATGAACCAAGACATACCCCTAAACCCTAATCTTGGCATATATAAACTACAAGTTTCATACCATTAGGGTTCTTATCATTTCCACAAGCCCCCAACAAAATTTTCTTCCCTCTTCCCTCTCCTACTTGGCCACGGCACACCCCCACCAACATAAACCACCCATAACTTTTGATTTTCTTCAAGATCCAAGTGTTCTAAACTCATTCCTAGTTATATCTAAGGTAGATCCAAGTGTTGTTTGGTTATTTTTCAAGAGCTTTCAAGAATCATAAAACTAGGGTTTCAAGTTTTTAAGTGGGTTTTGCAAGATCTTGTGTGTTCATCTTTTACTTGCTCTCTTGTGAGTATTTCTTGACCCATCTTGTATTATTTTGATGATGTTCTAGAATTCTTGGGTGTTCAGATCTCATTGTTATCATTAAAGATCCATGTGTTTGGTGATATTTTTACAAGAAGAAACTAAGCAATATTAAATATTATTGTTCATCTTAACATATGTTTGGAATCGTATGACAAAAGATTTTTATGTTATGTTTAATAATATGTTCTTGGTGAGATTTGAGAGTGGATGAGAGTTGCAACAATAAGAGATTAATGTTGGTTTAAGGTTAGTTTTTGTAGTGTAATTAGTGGTAAATGAAGGGTTGAACTAGACTAGCACGATTATGCGATTGTGGGTGATTTTTGTATCACTTTTCCGGCAACTAAACTTGCTGCCCGATTTATGTGTTTTGAGGGTTTGAGCGACTTAAAAATGTTTTCACTAGTTGTAAAAGTAGTTTTCGAAGAGCTCGTTTCGAATAGATAAATTTTCATATATCACACTTTAAAATCGGACTTAAAACGGCCAAGTTGTGACCAAACGAAACTTGAAACATTTTTCGGCGAAATTGTAAAATCAAAACGATCAGATCTAGCAGCTAAAACGGGCGATCGGAGCCCATGGGTCCGAATCGGCCAAAGTAAAAACACGAAATGTTGACCCGAAATGAGATTTACTATCACGTATGGTCAATCGCAAAGCTTCAAAAGTCAATAAGAGAAACATTTTATCATAAATCGAAAAATAAGTTTTATGAGGAAAACAACAAATATTAAGTAGGCTTGTTGGGAATTTTAAAAAGGGATTACGAGCACTTTCGAACGATTTGGGCACGATTTTTAAATGCTAGCGCAAACATAAGAAAATGCTAGTACTGCTGGTAGAGTTGTATATGGCAGAAGGAGTAAAGAGGCAAGGAAGGATAAAGGCAAAGCAATCATGACTGAACCAGAACCTGAGAAAAAGTCCAAGAAGTTATTGGAACAAGAGAGACTGGGTTTAGAAGAAGCTATCAGATTACAAGAACAAGTTGATAAAGAGGAAAGAGCTCAAATAGCAAGAGATGAAGAGATAGCAAGACAGCTCTTAGCATTGGATGAAGAAAGAGCTACATCTGAACCTAAGACAACTAAGGATATTGATTGGAATGATCCTTCAGTTCAAAAGTATTGGGATTTGAAGAATAAACCTAAGTCAGAAGCTCAAGCAAGGAAGAACATGATTGTCTACTTGAAGAATCAAAGTAATTACAAGATGAAAGACTTTGAAGGAATGAGCTATGATGAGATTAGGCCAATTTTTGAAAAGGTATGGGATTTCAATCATAACTTTGTGCCTATGGATTTGGAAATTGAAAAGGAAAAGAAGAAGCCTGCTGAGTTTCAAGAAATTGAAGAAGAACAAATTGAGAAAGATACCTCTAAGAAGACTACAGGAAAGAGGAAGAAATATCTTCCTAGAAGAAGAACAAGAAGTACTGCTAAGAAACAAAAGGTGGAACAAGATGATGAGAAAGAAGAACTTAAAAATTATTTAGATATAGTTCCAAGAGAAGATGTTGCAGTAGATGTTGAGTCTCTATCTACAAAGTATCCAATTGTGGATTGGAAGACTTACACTTTGTCAGAAAACTTCATGTATTACAAAATCATCAGAGGAGATGGAAGCTCAAAGAACTACAAGATTCTGAGTGAGATGTTATATGATTTTGATAGACAAGATGTAGTGGAGTTATACAGGCTGGTCAAAGAAAGGTATAGTTCCTCAAAACCAGAAGGATATGATTTAATGCTGTGGGGAGACTTGCATACACTTTTTGAGCCTGATGAGGAGAGTGAAATATGGATGAATCAGAATGAGTATAATCTGATAAGTTGGAGTTTATGTGATTTCTGTGGAGTTCACATTCTGCTGATGCAAAATGGAATTGCCATACATATGCTTACAGAAAAGAAGTATCCTCTAAGTCAAGAAATGATATCAAAGATGCTGAGTAAGAGATTGGAGGTTGATCAAGAGAGCACACAAGCATATGAACTACTAAAGTTCATCAGATCACAAGTGAAGAAGTAGATAAGTGTTTGAAAGAATCATCATCAGAAGACAAGAAGATTTAATCTAGAAGAAACTTGAGATTAGAGGCTAAATCACAAGTTTAGGGGAGGATTGTTGGGAATAAATCTTCATCAAGAGTTAATACTGCCAAGGTATAACTAACAGTACTAATGGAGTTAGTACTGCCAGTACAAACTTAGTACTGCCAGTGTTAGTTAATATTGCTAGAAGAAAAGTTAATAATGCTGATGGTTAATGCTGTTGACTTGGAGATAAAGATGCAAAGAGATAAATATGGAATGTATATCTTATATATTTTAGGAAGATACGTATATGTTTATAATTGTAATTGATCCTAAAAGTTTGGTAGTTATCTTGTAAAGGACTCCTTGTGGTGTATAAAAGGAGATCCTAGGTTAAGGTTTTATATATACTTAAGAGACAGATATACATCTCAGAGAAAGATCATTGTAAGCTTCAAGGTTGTAAACCCTAGTACTAAGCAAGAGTACTCGTATTATTGATCTAATAATATTGAAGCATTTTGTGTTTTATTCATTGTTCATTGTTTAGTACTGTTTCATTGATTAATACTTCTAGAGTATTGAAGTGTAGATTCCGCATACACTTTGATATACAAACAAAGTCTCTATCATTGTTATTTTGGATTTATCCAAGGTAACATACTCTTTACAAGGTAAAGAATCGATCAAGGCTTGGGATCAACAAAATTCGACCTCTCGGTTTTCCTCCCGTTCAAAATAATCAACACAACCAAGGAAATAACCAAAACTGTTACAACCAAAACCGAGGAAATAACTACAACCAAGCTTCCACCTACCAACCCCCGGTCAATCAAAGCCAAATTTACCGAACTCCGATTAATCAACCCCCGGTTCACCAAACTCAACCTTACCAAGCTCCAGCTCCGAAAACACAAGGTGTGTCGAAGGATAATTTTCAAAATTATGTCAAAGCTAATGGTGCTCTTACTAAACCCTAGCTCATCGAGACTTTACCCACTTACTGCTTAATGTCGATTTATATACTAGTAGTCCACTGTCTGAGTCCTTACCAATGGAATAAGAATTTACTCGTTGATACCAAGGTCACCTTATGGCTCAACTAAGCTCACTAATCTAAAGGCAAAGATAGGTTAATATTTGTGATTCTATGAGTCTAGATATATAAATTGTAATATGAAGAGCTATCTCGGACTCTTAGCCTACACCCAAACAACACCGAAGTTGCAGCGCATTAAATATGTAGGACTAGACCCAGTTGAATGATAGGTCACATACTTAAGCATGTAAACAAGTATCATGAGATAAACATAATTAATAAATCAATGATAAATTAAGCAATCGAGATAAACAAACCAAACATTAGATCTTCATAAACATGGCTGATACCTAAAGGTATCAGACGATATTCATTGTAAAAATACACACAGTTTGATATAGGAACGATTAAAATAAAAAAAACCTTAATCAAACGCGTATTCGGCTGTGCAAAGATTACAAGAGTTTTCCTATGATCTTGAGGCTCTTTTCTGACCTTCTATGCTCTTCTGGTCGTCTCTTGGTCGACTTGGTGGTTTAGGGATTCCCTTTCATACATAAAACTCGTTTTTGAGTTTTCTATTTATATTGTCTGGAGTCGGTCTTGATACGACGTATCCAAGGGATTGGATACGGCGTATTGGGGGTTTCTTGGAGTAGGGACCACACTTGATATCTTCTAGAATCTTCACATACTATATATTTGATACGACATATAGCTTTCTTCTGGATACGGCATTTTGGGTTTGTTCCTTCGTGGTCTTTGGTGAGTGCAGGCACGGATACGCCGTATCTTCCTTGATGGATATGGCGTATAGGTAGTCAGAATCATAAATCTTAAAAATATCTTTGTTTAAGCTCCAGAATGCGCGCCTTTTGCTAAGTTTTACTAAGTACTCCATAATTACTGCAATTCTCAAATATAATCGATTAAGTAACAATTCTTTGCAATAACTATACAATATGGGTTAATTACATGGAATAAATGATGCTATAAAATGTATGTTATTTGATGTCATCACAACACAGGTTGGTTTCCTCGCACCTTTTTAGCATCTTCTCAAGGTTTTTCAAGCAATGGTTGAAAGAACTGCCAAAGACAGAGAAATCGTCCCTGAATACTTCCATGCTATCCTCAATAAGCTCATGAAATATTGCTGTCATGCAGCGCTAAAAGGTTGTTGGGTCATTGCATAGTCCGAAGGGCATTCGCTTGTATGCGAAGGTTCTGTATGGGCTAGTAAATGTGGTTTTCTCCCGATCCTCTGGGGCGATGAGGATATGGAAATATCCTGAAAACCTATCAAGGAAGCAGTAGTATTCATGCCCAGCTAGTCGTTTAAGCATCTGATCGATAAACAGAAGTGGAAAGTGGTCTTTCCAGGTCGCGTTATTCAATTTATGATAGTCGATACATAAGAACCACCCAGTGACCGTTCTCTACGGGATGAGCTCGTCCTTCTTATTTTGTACTACTGTCATTCCCCCTTCTTTGGGACAACCTGGATAGGACTTACCCAAGGACTGTCGGAGATAAGATAGATTAATCCTGTGTCAAGGAGCTTTATGACTTCCTTTTTTACCACCTCCTTGATGTTAGGGTTTAGTCGTCTTTGAGGTTGGACACTTGGTTTAAACTCGTCTTCCATGAGGATTTTGTGAGTACAGAAGGATGAGTCGATCCTTTTGATGTCTGCAATATTCCAAGCGATTGCTACTTTATGATCCTTAAGGACCAGGAGGAGTTTGGCCTTTTCGGTGGTGGATAATGCAAATGAGATGACTGCGGGAAGCTGGTTGTTTTCATGGAGGAAAGCATACTCAAGGTGCTCGGGTAATTCCTTTAGCTCGAGTTTAGGTGGTTCGACGCTTGATGGTTTTAATTGATTCTTTGGGGTTTTCCATTCGAGTGGTTCCACCGGTTCTACCCTCGAGTAGAAGGAAACTGCAAGCGCCTCGTTAGAGTCTTCTTCTTATTCATTATCAGTCCATTTTCTGTCATGGTTTACTGTGTCAACCCATTGTTCCTGGACCAGCTTAGCGGTGTGATTGGCATAGTATAGGTAATTGTTACGGGAGTGTTTAGATTTCATAGACTTCCCAATGTTGAAGGTGACGGTTTGACTTTCGACTCTTAAACTTAATTTTCCCTCGTAAACGTCAATTATAGCTCTTGCCGTGGCGAGAAAGGGACGTCCCAAAATGATCGGTACTAGCTCGTCCTCATCCATCTCCAAAACTACGAAATCAACTGGGAAGATGAACTTGCTTACTTTAACCAGTAAATTTTCGCAGACCCCGATGGGGTATTTGATAGATCAATTTGCTAGCTGAATACTTATTTTGGTTGGTTTAATTTTAGAAATCCTCAACCGTTGAAAGAGAGAGTGTGGCATGAGATTTATACTTACTCCTAAATCAGCCAAGGCATTCTTTACTGCTAGGTGTCCGATGAGACATAGCAGTGTGAAGCTTCCTGTGTCTCCCTCTTTTTGAGGTAGGCTCCTCTGAATAACAGTGAAACACTCCTCACTAAGTTTGACTGAGGAGGCTACTTTTTCCAGTTTTTCATTATGTGAGAGGAGATCTTTTAAAACCTTGGCCCTCTTTGGCATGTGAATCATGGCCTCAAGGAATGGTAGGTTGATGTGGATTTGTTTGAAGATTGAGAGAAGTCGCTCATCCTCGTCATCCTTTTTCTGCTTCTTCAATCTGGACAAAAAGGGAAGATTGGATGACTTGGAAGGTTGGTAAAAGATGGATGGTTGAAGTGTGGGTTCTTGTATGGCGCTTGGTTCCGCGTTGTCAAGTCCTTCTTTCTCGGACTCCCCCTTAGTGAGGTTTTCAGATGTTGATCGTAGTGGAGCTGGGAAAGGTGGGTCCTGAGTGCTAACTCTTGATCTGGTTGTTATGGCGAAGGTTGGTGCTTCAGGATCAGGAGTCTTGACTTTCTCAATCGTGGATAGGATTTGGGAGAATTTTTCATGCAGCTCCTTACGGTGATGGTCAAGTATATCTCCTATCCCTTTAGTGTGGGACTTCTTTTCAATCATAAAGTTGACGAGCTCGTCTTCAAATTTGCTTTTAATAATCCACTCGGGGCCATCCTCTTCTTTTTCTTTACGTTTGTTGTTCCCTCATGGCGAGGTATCGTCATTATGATAGAACCTTAGAAGGGAAGGGTCATCGTAGATGTATCCTCCGGACAAGCATACCTGCTCGGCGGGTTGTTATGCTCACATTCATCAGCGTCATAGGGTCCTCCGCAATAATCGCAAATCAGGTAAGGGTTTTAAACCCAACCTCTCGAGTAGGTGTTTCGAGGAAGGAGATTTGGTTACAGAATCTTTTTAAATGTCCCATGAATGTAGATTGTATTTCGTCTTAAATGGAAGAAACGTTCATGGATGGTGGCAGTTCGTCCTACAGATCGTCCTGGTACTGGACGTATTCTTCTAATAGATTTCATCCCTCTTCCTCGGTGAGAGAGCTAAAACAAAATTGAACGAATTGATCAAGTTTTTTGTGGTTCTCCAGAGATATGTTGTCGTAAAAGATTTTCACCAGAAGCCATTTCTGTATCCCATGATGGGGAACCTGTTTGATCAAGTCCTGGAAACGGATCTAGGCGTGTTTGATGGGTTCGTCATCCCCTTGTTTCAATCGAAGGATTAAATCTCTGAGGGACGAGGTACGACCTACCTGAAAGAAGTGGTCAAGGAATCATGATACGAGTTGATCCCATGTCGTAATTTGAGTGGGGGATATTCTATCAAGCCATTCCGCTGCTTTTCCTTTGAGGGAGACATGGAAGAAGCGTAGCCTAGACGTATCCCTTATGGCTCTGTCAGCTTGTATGTTATCGACGATACTTAAGTAGTGCTTAATATGACCAAGAGGGTCCTCGCTTCTCAATCCTTGAAATGTATATGTTCTTTGAATTAACCAGATGTCGGTGAGTCGACGATTATTCCGGTTTGTTCGGTTGGAAGGGTGATTGGGTTTTGGAAACCAGAGGAATTAGGACGAGAATGTTCATGTAAGGTTTTGAGAGTTGTTGGTGGTTTGGCTCCAGTGTTGGAGAAGGATGCTTCATCATCAAAGAGGTTTCTTCCGGCGATAGCAAGAGATTTGTTTTGATGTAAACGCAAGGCGGCTCTCCTGAGCCTTTAGAATTCTCTTTCGGGTTCGTCGAGAGGTTTCGTTAACCTCTTAACGGTGCTACGTGTCATGGTGACAGGTTTACAAAACATTCAACACAAAGAAAAGATAGACTACAAGAAAGCTATTATAACAAAAATAAAATTCTCACTTAAAATAATTCAAGTAAGTAGAACTAAGTTAAACTATGATCAGAACCTAACTATTCCCCAACAGCAGCCCCAAAAACTTGATGTGCGGTTGTCGTAGGACTTCTTTACAATAGTTTTACAACTCCCTAGGCAGTGTACCTAATCGTTGTAGTGTAGTATAGGTAGGACTCGGGAGTTGTAATCGTTCTCTAGGGGAATAGGTTGGGAAGGCTTAATCACAATATAACAGAATTCTAGAGGTTGAGAGAATATTATTTTTGTATTTTTATATTTTATGAAAGCAGTAAATCTATGGGTAGATAGGTGGGTTTGGTTTTAGCTATTAAACTAAATATTAACTAAACTACTAGTGATAACAATATGATAAAAGATTATGTTCATTTAATCATGTATTACTCCTTAGATTGCTACTCCTAGTGTTGTTGCTTTGTCACACTTGTGATGAGTTATGTAATTATTTCTTAAGTCATGAATAGATTACATTAACCTGTCATTTATTTAATATTTCGTTAAGGCAACGCACAAGTAAGGTAGTATGAAGACTATTACAATGCCCCTAAGAGTATATTAAATGCAATTGAAATATATTAAATGTGGATCAATCATATAAGGGGCAAAGTAGTATGAAGACTGTTACCCGATGGTATCCTTTCTACATAATCAACAACGATTATAGACAGAAAGCTGGTTTTCTAAGACCTAACATGCATATTTATCACAAGAAGCAACACCACTAAGATATACATACTAGGTTTCATACAATCATAAAGGAACACAATAGGAGGTTTAGCCAAGCATGTTAAAGATGAAGCAAGAACAATAG
>BQNB010017208.1:0-65265 GCA_026074375.1 Tanacetum coccineum
AAAATTAAAAGATAAATTGTCCATACTCGAGAAAAACAAGGGAGTTGATCTCGATTGTGCAAAGTGTCATGCACTTAAAATTGAGAATGAAAAGCTCAAAGAAGAATCTACTAGATTAAACAAATTTGAAAAGAGTACACATTGCTTAAATGAAATGTTAAGTAATCAAAAACCCTCCGGTGATAAATTAGGTTTAGGGTTTAATTCATTTGAAGCATCATCTAGTGGAACTAAGGAAATAAAATTTATGAAAGCTCAAAAAAGGCGTATTTTAATGGAGGTCTCATAAACCTAGGTGGCCCCTTAAGTGATTAGGCGGCCCCCAAAATAAATATGGGACCACCACTAGTAACGCCTGGATATGAGAAAATTGTGTCTTTTTAAAATCCATTTTGGGTCCTAGTCCAAAACACATAATTGTAAACAAATCCAAAGTTCCCGTTGCTAGTGATAATGAAGTTAAACAACTCTATAAGCCATTGTCAAAACCCGGATTTAAATTTTCAAAACCAAACTTTAGGTCAAAAACTCCACCTCCTAGAAAAGTTAATAATAATTATCCTCGTTCTAAAACACCACAATCAAGAAGACATGTTGGTTGACAAAACCAACCTCATGGCTTTCCTGTAACTTGGAACAACTTTCCACGTCAAAGTTACATGCCATGGGAAATGTGTCTTCCATTCTCACATCTCAACCAATTACATCAAATGCAAGGGATGTTTGGCACTAACAACTTTGGACCCATGAGATATTGGGGACAAAATGTTTGAGTTATTGTCTTATATAAATAGATATGCCTTGGAGTCAACTTGGAGCCCGACGAATGGATCAAGGATAGCGGATGCTCTAAACATATAACGGGCAACCAAAAGCTCTTCTCCACTTACAAGGCATACAATGGAGGTAACATCATTTTTGGTAGTAATCTTCGCGGTAACATCATTGGCAAAGGTACGATTTCTAATGACTCTCTCAAAATAGATAATGTAGAATATGATGATAACTTAGGATTTAATTTGCTAAGTATAGGACAAATATGTGACAATAAGTGTAGAGTAAATTTCTCTAAACATGATAGTGAAATCACTAAGGACGGTAAAGTCATAGGTAGAAGTATTAGGTAGAAAGGCTTATATTGTGATGAAATTAGGAAATAAGCCAAAGGATCAAATATGTCATACAATGAATTGAATGAAAATCACCTTGGGCATTGAGATTAAGGACTTGCTAACAATATGAATCTCATTTAATCGATTGGCCTCTAAGGAATTAGTTCTAGAAACCTACCTAAGCTTAAGTTTGATCAACATTTTGTGATGCTTGTAACGAAAATGGCAAAACACAACTCACCTAGTCACAAAGCTAAGAAATGTATCTCAATGACTAAGATGCCTTAAAACTTCTTTCTCCATATGGATCTCTTCAGTGCAAAGACATCCGCCGTATTGGAGTTACAAAGTAAATGTTAAACACACCCTAGTCATAGTAAAAAAAAAAAAAAGATGACTACTCAGTAATACTTGGACCTAGATTTCGATAAGGTATAAAATCGATAGCTTTCGATCAATTCAAAATATTTAGTAGGAAAAAACCAAAACCAAATTAGGTTGTTCAATAGTGTCAATAAGAACCGACCACGGTAGAGAGTTTGATAATGAGGTACAATTTGGAGAATTTTGTAATGCCAATGGTATTACTCATAACTTCTCGGCTCCACGCACTCCTCAATCAAATGACGTGGTTGAAAGGAAAAATAAGACACTTTAGGAAATGAGTAGAACCATGTTGAACGAGCAATCGTTACCAAATAGCACACACACTCTCACATATCATCTCTAGTATATATAATAGCAAAGTTTTGGTGTAACGCTGTAGATTACTACAACATAATTCTCAACCGAATTCTAATTAGAAGCCATTCTAGGAAAAACACCTTATAAATCTTGAGAGTAGAAACCTACTCTTACTATTTTAGAGAAGTGTTTTGAAGCAAGTGCTTCATTTAAATACTAAAGACAACGATACCAAGTTTTGACTCGCAAAGTCATACGAAGTGTCTTTACTAGTTACTTCCAAAATAGTAACAGCCATATCATTTTAATAAACACACTTGGAAAATCAAGAATCATTCCAACGTGACAATTCGACATGAAATCATCCATCCCCTCTAGACATCACCCTTAGTGGATGGATGAATCTTGATGAAGAAGAAGCTATTAGGGAAATCGAAAAGAAAAAACCTAGAAAAATAATTATTAAGAGATTGAAACATTAGAGATTGACGAAATAGTCAAATATTAAGGGAATCTAGGAACCATCCCTAGAAAATGTTATAGGAAAACCTCAACTAGCACCTACGCACGTACAAAGAACCCTTATCACAATCCTAAAACCGAAAGTAACTTCTACTGCTATATCAACTATAGAACCAAGAAGTAAATGAAATAGCGATTAGGGAAATGAAATTGGATAGTGCCATGCAAGAAGAATTAAATCATTCATTGCTAACGACTTTGAGCTAGTACGCAACCTACGAATATGAAAATTATAGGAACGAAGTGGTGTATAGAAATAAGTTAAGATGAAACTGTACTACGTTTCTCGAAATAAGGCGAGATAGTTGCGTCAAAGCTACAACCAACAAGAGGCATCGATTATGATGGAAACTTATGCCCACGGTTCCTAGCCTTAATCTATTAGGATATTTATTATCCTATGCTTGCCGCCTTAAGATTTTAAATTATACCAAATGGATGTAAAAAAGTGCAATCCTGAACGGGTTTTATCAATGAGGAGTGTATACGTGGCACAAACCTACGCGGGATTACATTGAGCGATTCGAAAAACTGGTTCAGTTTATCAATTAAAGAAAGCGTTATATTGGTCTTAAACAAGCCCCCAAAGCTTGGTTATGATATAATTAACAAGCTTATTCCTTATTAAAAAAAAATATAAATGGAATGGTTGATAACACTCTCTTTTTACTAAGAAGAAAAGTTCAAATCTCATCATTGTTTAAATATATGTCGATGACATTATATTCTGTTCGACTTGTCAAGACACGTATGATGAATTTGCCAAAATCATGCTTGACGAGTTCGAGATGAGCATGATGGGTGAACTTAACTTCTTCCTTGGATTACAAATAAAACAAATGGAAGATGGTATCTTCTTTAATCAATCTAAGTATATTAAAGAAATGCTTAAGAAATTTGGTCTAGAGGATTCTAAACCAATGAAAACCCCCATGTCCTCTGATACTAAACTCACAAAAGGTGAAGAGTGTGAGTCGGTAGATAGTACCAAGTATCGAGGCATGATAGGTAGTTTATTATACCTAACGGCAAGTAGGCCCGATATCATGTTTAGTGTCTGCCTTTGTGCTCGCTTCCAAGAGGCTCCCAAAACCTCTCACCTTAAAGCGATTAAGCGTATCTTCCGATACATTAAAGGCACTACGCACTTAGGATTATGGTATCCTAAAAGGACTGGCATAGAAACCGTAGTATATGCCGACTCTGATCATGCGAGAGATTATGTGGACCAAAAGAGCACTAGCGGTATTTGTACATTCGTGGGATGTTGTTTGACATCTTGGTTCTCGAAGAAACAAACCGCTCTTGCTATATCCACTACCGAAGCCGAATACGTAAGCGCCGGAAAGGCATGTCAACAAGCACTATGGATGAAACAAGCTCTTATCGACTACGACGTACGACTCGATGACGTTCCAATCATGTGTGACAACAAAGGCGCGATTGACCTTAGCAAAAACCCGGTGCAACATTCTCGTACCAAACACATCGAAATACGTCACCACTTTCTTCGTGATAATGTCCAGAAAGGACATATCTCAATCAAAAAAGTGCCGTCCGTCGACAACATCGCCGACATTCTTACTAAACCCCTTAAACGTGAATTGTTTAACTATCTACGTCTTGGTTTAGGAATGATGGAACACATTCCATAAACCTTATGTGTCCGCTTCTCCTTCTTCTAGTTTTGATTCTAGTCCATGTTTCATTCCGTGTCATGACAACTTGAATACTTCATCTAAAGTACTTTAAGCATTCTTAATTCGCGAAATGCAAATTAAAATATCACTCCTCTTTGTTAAATTTTCGTCAAAAACTCAAGTCCAAAACCCTTTACTGAGGGCGGCTGTAACATCCGAGAATTTTTGGATTTTTAAAAGACTATTTTAGCCATTGACTTTTCGAGTCTGATTTGACTCGTTGACTTTTAGTCTTTTATCGTCTCATAAAAGAGATTACCGCGTAACTGGTAAAAAATTTCGGAACATATTCCAATAACAAATCATATTTATTATTACACACCTCGAGTGCAAAGTTATTTTTAACTTATTTGATTCGAAAACGAAAAAGATATATATTAATTCATAGTTGAATTATCAAAAACGACCAGCTAAACCACATTTTCACAACTCGGACCCTAAAGCAATTTGATGTAAAACGATTTTTCGGACAACTTTTGTGTTTTTATCGAGACTTGAAAACAAGGCAGAAGAGGGCAAAACTCAGCTCGCAAAGTTGTGAAATTGCAACAACGGCATCCGACACACTAAGAATATTACAATTGATTTTTAACTTATCACTTTTATTTAATAAAAATATTAATAAAATCTTTATAATATATTTATTTTTAGCATTGATTGATAACGCGAATATCCGAGTTAAAATTTCATTTTTATTTTAACCGAGTCACTAAATAAATAACGAACATTTTTATAAATGTTATAAAAATAATTATGGAAATATTATCAAGTAAATATCATTTTTATCAGAAATGTGATTTGGAAAACACTGGGCAAGTGTCGTATTCCGGTATCATCCGTTAAGTCGCTCAAATTGAGTCCGCTGAACCAATATTTTATAATAAGATTCTCAACAATTACACGTTTTTTAGTCCCTGGGTTAATATTTAAAAATTTACCAAAAACTATTAAAACTTGTCACATTAAATTTTAAGTTTTAATATATATAAAGATTTTATATCTTTTATTTCATTTATATATACAAAAACACACACATTACACCTCTCATCTCTCTCTCCCCCTCCTCATTAACCGGCCACCACCGCCGTCGGTCCGCCACCTCCGACTACCATGCCGCCGTCGCCGAAAAGTTTTCCGGTGAACTTTTCCGACGTACCAAAAATAATCCTCACCACCGGATCTACTCGATCCCAACCACCACTCGCGGCCACGCGCCGTTTCTTCCCCCTCCGGCAGCCACAGCCGCTGTTACCACGCCACCACCTCCAATATCATCGTCACCATCAACCACCAACGAGGGTCCGTTTATATTTTTTTTATATGCACCAAGGGTGCGTTCGGTTTCTTTTCACCAGCCGAGGGTGCGTTGGGTTTTCATAGCACCATCAAGGGTGCGTTTGAGTGTTGTTTCAGCAGCCATAGGGTGCGGTTTGGTTTGTTGTTAACACCGAAAAGGGTGCGTCGGGTTCGGGTCAGACCCGACAAGGATGCGTTGGGTTCGGTTTAAGGTTGTAACAGCAAGGGGGTGTTCGTTTGGTTTGTTGTTTCGCAAATTTAGGGTGCGTTGGTTTTACTGTCACCCACATAGGGTGCGTTTGTTGTGTTACTCAGCGCCTGGGGTGCGTTTGGTTGTTTTTATAAACAACCAAGGAGTGTTTGGTTGTCATAACACCAACCAGAGGGTGCGTTTGGCTTAACAGCACCATGCAGGGTGCGTTTTGGTTTCGGGACAGCCGACCCGGGGTGCGGTTGGTTGTGTTTTGCACCGACCAGGGTGCGTTTGGTTTATTGAAAATCCAACAAAGATGGTGTTTGGTTTTGTTATAAACGAGATAGGGCTGCGTTTGGCTGTTAAACAGCCATGGGGTGCGTTTGGTTGCTTAAAAACGCATCAGGGGTGCGTTTGGTTTCGGGTCAAACAGATTAGGGTGCGTGTGGTTTAGCATAAAACAGACAAGGGTGCGTTTGGTTTAGCGGGAAAGCAATAAGGGTGCGTTTGGTTTTACAGAAATAGCAAGGGGTACGTTTGGTTGATGTAGAAAATGTATAGGGTACGTTTGGGGTAGTAGAATTACACAAAGGGTGAGATTGGTTTATACAAATCAACTAATAAATATAACACGGGATATATAAATTATAAACCGGATACATATTGGTGGTTTAAATTGGTTAAATAAATATGATGTTTATTATTTGGTTTAGTTTAGATATGATAACAAATAAATTATTTGTGTGAACACGGGTGCTTGCAATTAATTAACAAGCTATAATCTGCAAACAACATATAGATTAATGGAAGCGTTGAGATTATACATATAGGACTGTTTATTAAGGAACAGTCATGACGAAATTTCTATAAATTCTATATTTAGTAATGATTTACTAACAGCTTCTATTATTTGTAGAAACCGATAAAGGGACTAAGTTATGTCTTTTAAAGATACATAATTTGTATTTATTTACAATAACCCGACAAACGAACGAAAACTATACTTTTACAAATGAGACAACTATTTTAGCCACAACCCGTCGAGGAACGAAATATAAATTTATAAAATATTATTTTATATTTTATAATTGTCAACTGGAAGATAAGGTCATAACTTTTGTAAAAGCTTTCCAAAATCTCGTTTGTTTAATTCATAACTTTAAGATGTGAGTTTACTTTTATGCAAGGACTTTTTGTTAATTAAATTGGTGTCGAAATATTTGTTTTCAATTATTTTCTCACACTTATTATATAATACTTGCAAAGTATTATATACTTTATATTAATCTGTGGATTCTTTGTCTTTATTATATAATTCACGGTATGAGTTATATAAGGGTTTATTTTTTATATGTAATATATACGGAATATATTACACACTTTGCGTTCGCTTTACAAATTATTTATTTAACCAACCACCAAACCATTACCACTTGGAAATCTAAATCTTTATCAACGTGTCGCGTTGACGTAACCATTCATCGGGAGACCCAAATACATTATCCTAGGCTAATAGGATTTAGCCGTTAAGTTAAGCTGCATCTTCTTGATCGAGCCGTTCTGGTTTTCCGTTTGTACTATTCTTAATATGTGCAGTTCTGCAAATCGTTCTACAACATCAATGTGAGTTTATAGCCCCACGTTTTACATGTTTTACATATATTTTTGGGGTGAGAACATGCTTGTTTACAAATGCATTTACATGGTCGATTACCTGTTTGGTTTACATACTCATTTATATATCTCGCGAGGAGATACAATACATGGTTTAATTTTTGAACGTAAACACATACTATACTTTTATGATTATGGATTAGCTTAAGTTGCATGAACTGTTAATTACTCGGAGGGTAAGCGCGAATGTTATAAGATATATCTATTTGGGATTGACAATCCCCGTTTGGGTGACTAGCTATCACTGGGAACGAACGTTATACCATGTTGGATTACGATTGGATTGGCGCCTACGGGGCCAACAATCACATACACATATTATTTTCAGAAATGCCCGGGTGTCCTTGGAGGGGACACCTATGATGGGTACATATTATTTTCATTAATGCCTGGGTGTTCTTGGAGAGAACACCCACGATGGGAACATATTCTTTTATTACTGCCCGGGTGTTCTTGGAGGGAACACCTACGATAGATACACTCTTACTATGCCTTAAATAAAGTGGCATACATACAAGTCTATGTCGCAGTTTCATGAACTTAGAGTAATTGTAATTATTGTTTTATACTCTCATGGATATTTATTGTGCCTTGAATAAAGTGGCAATTCATACTTGAAACCTTTTGGTGATATATATATATATATAATATATATATATAATATAATAAATATTTATAGTATATATAAATTATATATATGATATATTAATATATATATATCATAAACATGCTTTGAAACATTTTGACTGTACAAAACGATCATACTTAAAATTTTTGTGACTATTTTGGGGATTGACAATGGACAAAGCAAACTTTACAACTATTTGAATATCTAAAAAAATCATAGCTTACATTTTGGAAGAACATTTAAGATTTAAATGGTCATACACACTTTTACAGAACCTTGTTAACATTTATACTTACAAAAATCTATGAACTCACAAACTTTATGTTGACACTTTTAAGCATGATTTTCTCAGGTGAATTAGATCTGGATCATTTGATCTGGCACACAGGAGTCTAAAATTGACAAGATCACATTCATAGGATTATTCTACATATATACAAATGATCAAATCTCGTTAGGTTGTTTTCAAGCTTTTCATTGTGATGCAATTATGGGACAAATGTTATATCAATTTCAAGGAAATCAACAAGATTACTATTCAAACGACACGTTTAAAGGTCGTTCTCGTGTATCTAGCGCTGTGTATTATGAAGTAACCCCCTCCGGACGTATTTCCGTTGTGACACATTTTTGGGGGTGTTACAACGGCCCCCATATAGGTGGCCCCCCAATATATTTGGGACCGTCAAGAGATATGGGACCACTATCAGCAGACCATAAAATGGAACACTTAAATAAAAATTTTCAAACAGAAAAACAAACACCCCCTTATTTACTATACTCGATGAACACGACCTAAAACCAACCAAAACTCAAATTCAACCATTAAAACATTAATTGAAGATCAAATCAACACTAATAATCAATCTTAATATCACAAAGATCATCAATTGTAAGTCATCTCATCTATTTTCTTTCAATTTGAGTCTAGGGTTCATGATGAACACCAAAAATTAAAATTGGGTATTTTCATGTTTTCTTTCAATTTTGTACAATTAAGACAACTAGGATACAATGTATAACCAATATGCTTCCCGTAGATATAGGATTTGCATACATTAGTGAATTTGTTGAAAAATTGATTTCGAACCAAAACCCCAATTTTATTTTCAAATCACTCACGTTAGGAACATAATAAAATTGTTGTTATGCATTGTTAATCCAACCCAAAAACATTTTCAAACACATGCATAATGATCTCATGAACAAATTTCGAGATACATAACTCATATGTATTTTTCGACTTGTTTGGATGAGAAAAATCAAATTAAGGAGCGTTTGGGTTAACTCTTAGGATTTTATGTTTAGGTCGAGTTAATCGTTACTCCATATTTGTTATATTTATGCACACACTAGACACAAGCTTAAAACTTCAATACAAGTATAATCAATTAAAATATAATTTTATTTATGTCATTTTAGGTAACAATGCCTCGAGTTACCGGACTTGATCATCAAAAGACACTTAATTTTTATCATTATTTACTATTATGAATTTTATATCTCTCATACTTCTCTACTATTAAGGGGTTCTCACATCAATGAAGAGGGGAGGGGGTGAGGAGGAGGGGGGTGGGAGGAGGTCGAGGGGGCGGCCTTAGCTAAACACAGAGTGGGCAACCTTGAAAAACGATACTTTCATGAGGGAATGGTTTGTGAGTCTTAATTTTCAAAAATATGAGTCAAGTTTGTGCCAAGTTTTTGAGTTATCAGTTTGATTGTTTTGTTAAACATTAACGAACTAATTGTACCCTTGTTATTGTTCTCGAGTTCTATAGTCAACTCACTTTTACCTTTAATCCCGAGGGTCACTTCATTGTCAACTTTGTCATTCAAAGACAAGTCAAACTACTCTCCACTCTAAGACATATGGTCAAATTCTTAAAATCCCCTATCAAAGGTCAAGCCTCGTCACACCGACATGTGGTCACTCCGACACTTGCCAATAAGATGTTCCGAGTTAAAGGTCGTTATAAAGACCACTCTCTTTCTCTATTTGTCATCAAAGTCTTTAATACAAATCCCTCCGACAAGGTCAAGAAACTCTTACCAAAAATAAAAAACCATTGTCGTAGTGATAATGAAATCCTAACCCCGAGAGATTCATACGTTATATAAACCTTGGGTTGACATTATTCCGTGAAAACACCATTTGTCCTAGGAGGACATAGGGATCATGAGTCCTCCGCTTGTCCTTTGTCCATGATTTATTGCATTGAGACCTCTACTCCTTACAATCTAATATTTTTCATTTCAAAGAATGGAAAAGACTCAAAGAAAACCAAAGAACCTTTTTTCCTTAAGGAATGCTTTTGACTAATTGTTCAAGCATATTGTGTCCATCTCTCCTAAGCTAGCATTCGATCATTACCTCGCACATGATCGAGCCATGCATCCGCTTGCTCCTCATTATAAGCGAAACACGCGAGTGGATCAAGGCAAGAAAAGACCTCGTGAGTCAAATGCTAGCTCTTCCTCCACCACTCAGAATCATCCCCCTTCATCTTTTTCACTAGACGCCATAGTTGATGAAAATGATGATGACTCATTTCATTCCAACTCGTCCTCTTCACCTTCCCAAAATGTCTCCTCTTCATCTAATGTTGTCCTTAGAGTCACTCAAAACCCTCCTCATGAAAGGCATTACTTGAATACCCATCTCTCTGAAACTATTAATCTTCAAACCCAACAAAGAGATGCTTACCGAGAAGGGTTAAGATCAATTGGACAAGCTCTCAAGAACATGATGGGTGGAAAATGAAAATGAACGTGTTGGCAAAACTACTATGAAACTATTATTATTATTATTATTATTATTATCATCTCCTCGAGTTTAATACATTAGTATTTCTCTATATTAGGACTAGAGTAGCAAAATTTTCTTGCATTTGACTTGACTAATCTTCTACAATTCTATTAACTTTCCATAACTAGCAAATTTTATGATTATAACATGAGAAGAAATGCCACTACTTGCTAAATGATTTGTATGTTAGAATAGAACTTCATATTATTGCTTGAACTAGTTGATTCTTGAATATTGGTAAAAGCCAAAATCACTGGACTTAAGAAAAAGAGAAAACTGGAAATCTTCCTGCCTCCAGAAAACGGCCCCCTTATATACCCGGCGGCACCCCAATATATTTGGGACCGCCTGGTGATATGGGACCGCCACCAGGAGGGAAAGAAAAATTTCGAGTTTACCTCTTTTTCTGTATCTTGACCCTCCTACCTACATCCTCAAGCTGTCATTTCCCAGATTAGCTAAACCATATTTGGCATTCTCTTCTTTCTAAACCATACTTTGCCACTTTATCCAATCTTTCTAATTATTTAATCACCCAACTTTCATACGTCACCACCATCTTTATCTCCTTTCAAATCTCTCTTCTTCTTTATCATGTCTTGCACAAAAAAAAAAAAAAAGAAAAAAATAAAAAAATAAAAAAAATAAAAAAAAAAAAAAACCACCATTCCAACTTCTCTAGAAAACCAAGGATGTCGGTTAGACAAGTATGGAAATGCAAAACATCCACTCCAAAATCATCACCTCCTTCCCAAAATGACTCACCTCCTCTTCCTCCAAGAGTCTACTTACAATCTCCTTCACCACCATCTTACAATCCCTTAAGAGATCAAATGATTAACCAACTCCACAACATTTCCACCATTCTTAATTCACACAATAATCCATCCAATGCCTACATTCATGCACCACCTTTACCACTACCACCATAAATTCATCCTCATTCTCATGCTCAAGTTGAATTTCACTCAAGTTTTTGTCATTGTTGCAAGTTTTCTAGACACCTATTCTATTCTTTGAGAAATGAAATCAACTTCATTCATTATCTCATAACCCGTCCTATCCCTCTAACCCGTATCCCTCCAAATCATGGTTCACCAACCCCTTCTTTTTCCCTCTTTAATTAATCATTCCTACATGATTAATCTTCCTAAATAACTGCTCTCTCATCTTTTGATTATGGCATCTTCTACCTTTCAAGAATCAACTAGTGTAGATCTATGCCTTATTATGTCTTTATGATTATACACTTTCTATTGTAATGATTCATACAAATGTTGTATGAATGTGTCTTAGCTCTTATTAAGATCTAGTTTTTAAATTTCTGTGAATGTATTAGTTGGATGTGGTAGTGTATGAGTTTCTTGTTGGTTGAATGAAACTCTTCTTTTGTCAAATTGAATACAATGTGTTAGCTTGAAAGCTATTTGTCTTGCACTTGTACTTCTAACCTTGTTTTGTAGCACACAATCATCGTAAGATCGGTCCCTTGGTGCCCCGAACAAAGGGGAGCACACATCAAGGGGGAGTCTTAATATCGTCGATTTCTTTCTTCCTTCGACAACTCGACGATCATTCTTTTTAAATTCAACAAAAAGGGGGAGAAATGGAACATAACTCATTTAATAATTTGACATCTTTAATTTTATTTAAAAAATGATATTATAATTTTGTCGCTAAATCAAAAAAGGGGTAAAAAAAAAGAAAAAAAGGAAAAGAAAAAAGGAGGGGGGGGGGGGAAAGGAGGGGGGGGAAAAGGGGTAGATTGTTAATACAAATAATGTCTAAAAACGTTATTTACATTTTCGGCCTCTCCACTTTTTGATAATAACAAAATGTAAAAACGTTTACAATAAAAATAAACGTTACACACATTACAAATTAAAATTCTATTCTAAGAATTATGATCACTTAAGGTATGATACTAAACAAAATAATTAAGCATGATTAGTGATCAAAGAAAATATTTTTCTCTTAATCCTCACTTTTAATTCTACAAAAGTATTTTCTCAAAAATACATTTACAAAATATTTTCTAATTAAAAGAAAAGTTTTATTAAAAACTTAAAATTTGAAATTTAAAATTTCCCCCCAAAATAGAAGGTTCCATAACAGATACAACATTCACCACAAAAAGACAAAAAAGGGAGCGGAGTCTAGTGGCGGCCCCCTTATAGGCCTGGCGACCCCCTTATATATAAGGGACCGCCGGGACCACCACCAGATGACCGTTGGGATTCCCTGCCTATAAATACTGCTCCATTCCCAGCAGAAAAATATTCCTCTTTGCACGAAATTTTCAGTCTTTTCTTTTTTTCTAAACCTTCTTTCTCTCACTAAAACTCTTGATCACTAACATATTTAGATCTTGTTTCAAGTGATCTAATCTCTTCTTCTCATCTCTTCCATCTCATTCAAGTACAAGAGAAGAATACTCGTATTTTTCAAGAAACGACGTGTAAATGGTTTTCTCCGCCTAAAGGGAGCTTGTTGACATAGTGAAATCTCAATTTGGATACTCGGGGAGTAGAGTAGGGCGAAGAGGTGCTTCATAGCCGAACCACTATAAAATCTCGGTGTCTTGGATTGGTTGTTTCTTTCCTTATCTCTTTACATTATTATTGTTGTTATATAGTTTTTGTTTAGATAGTTATTGCTTGTTCATATTGTGATTTGATTGAACATATAACTCGGATCAATACATTTTTTAAAGTAAAATTTTAAACCATAAAACAAACGTGTAAACTATTCAACCCCCCTTCTAGTTTCCATAGATTAGATCAATTCAGTGAAGTATGAGAATTGTGTTAAAGTGATGTTTTTATAAGTGATTAAGTCCTTGTTATTTTACGTGATTTTACTAATCTTGATTAATCCGAGAAAATAAGTTAGTATTTCACGGGATTTTAATAATCAAAGAAAAAACGTTGAAAATAACTTTTTCTTGAAATTCACATATTCCTTTTAAATTTCTTAGAACATAAACCTCATAAATTTGAACACGTGTATGTCTTATTTCGCAGAATAAGGGTAAAACATAAACCGCAGAAACTGAATTTACATAAACCGCAATGAAGTTACATAAACCGCAGTGAACTAAATAGCATAAACCGCAATGAACTAAATAGCATAAACCGCAGTGAACTAAATTACATAAACCGCAGTGAAATGTCAATTTTGGCAGAATTTTGTTTCCTTAAACTGACATAAACATCAGAAATTTGTAACCATGTATGTCATAAACCGCAGAAGAATGCTAAACATAAATCGTAGAAACTGAATTTACATAAACCGTAGTGAAGTTACATAAACCGCAATGAACTAGATAGCATAAACCGTAGTGAACTAAATTACATAAACCGCAGTGAAATGTCAATTTTGGCAGAATTTTGTTTCCTTAAACTGACATAAACCTCAGAAATTTGTAACCCTGTATGACATTAACCACAGAAGAATGCTAAACATAAACCGCAAAAATTTGGAAATACATAAACCGCAAAACTCAAAACATAAACCTCAGTATTCAAAACATATGCCCTAGTATTCAAACATAAACATGAAAACTAACTTTTAAATCACTTAAAAACTACCCATTTTAACATTTTTGATCCAAACCTTTTGTACAACTAACTATATCTAGGCTAGATACATCTTAAAAACACAAACTTTAAGGTTTTTAAACACAAAAAATTTTTGGTTTAATGAAAAAAATGTACGAACCACTTTTTAAACATAAAAACCGTACTTTTTGATCTAAAAATGCGCACAAACTCACACAATCACCCCCATGGCGATTGATACCAATCGATGATATCACAAATCAAGACCTAGATGAGATTCTAAAGAGAAACTCGAGAGAGAAAGAGAGTGGATGACACATGTAGAGAGAAAAAGTAAAATAACATAAAATGGGAGTTCTTACAAATGACCAACACCCTCTCCATTGGATGGAAAGGGCTTATATAGTGCCTATTATGGACGGCAAGCCCATGGATATTCCATGGGCCTGGCTCGGTTAGCTTACACGTAACCAAATGATTGACTACGAGCTCCAATATACTATTTTGGTAGTGACTGAGTCTTTTCTTGATTCTTAACATATACCCCTTAAACATCAAACCCCCCAATCAATTAGACAAAAACAACACTTTTATTTTTGAAGAACCTTAAATCAAGATTTAGGGTTTTCGATCCAATAAGTGGGTTTTAAACTAATTCCTTGATAATGTGAGGTGTTGGGGATGATTTAAACATATTGTAACACTCACCTTGTGGATTAAAATGGTTTTGGTTGGATTCTTGAAATGGTCGATTCCTGCAAGAGAGGAAATGAGAAAATGGTTTGTTTAGTTGTGTGTGTTATAAACCAGTGGTGGGTGTTTTTGAAAAAAAAAACTTTAAGTTTTTGGTAAAATGCCCCCTAAGGTTTATACTACCTTGCATTTTACTTATGAACTTTTCCTAAGGCAAAACTAGTTTATACTTTGACATAATTTAGTCTCTATAGTTATATAAAACTAGTCTTAGCTTCTTATTTTGCAATCAAATCCCTAAAGGTTTAAACACATAACATATAAAGCCTAAATGAGTTCAAATTAATTAACTCCCTTTTAAGTATTAATCTGTTATTGTCTAAAACCTTTTTCCTTTCATTTATTGTTGAACTTTGAAGAAGATAATTTGACATTTTCTCCCCCTCGAATAATGACCCGTTTTCTATTTAAAGAGTTGTAATCATTGTTTGAGTGGTCAAATTGTCTTTGAAAATGATTTTTTGATGAAACACTAAGATGATTACTTTGTTTTAAAATCTACACCAGTAAAAATACGATTTCTCTTATTTTGACAATAAATGCACTAACACGTACACTTATTGTATAGAAATCCAGGTTGTGTAGAAAAGTATACACAAGCATTTGTATGAATATTAAGTAATTCATACCCTAGAAATTTTATTCCCATCGTAAGATCAAGTTTTCTTTTTGTCGAAATACTTGCCTTTAAGTTGAAGAACGGGTTGCAGTCTGAAATAATTGCAAGCCAGTGATATGTTTTGAAAACATTTAGAACTCATGCTCGAACTTTATTTACAGCTTCGTATCATTATTGAATGACATTTTTAAAGCCGTAGATATTATCAATTTTCAGAAGACATGTCTTGAAAAACATATTTTTGGTATTTTCTTGTTTTATATTTTTGTTTTTGATTTTCTAGTTTTATATTTGTCTATTTTCTTTTTGTAAAAAATTTATAAAAGTGAAAAATCTTTTTGAGTTTTTCTGGTTTTCTTATTTACATATAATACATAGGATACATAACGAGCTATCACCATTACTCATCCTCTTCATCATCCCAATGCCTTGCTAAAGATATTTGCTAGCTAATATTCTGTTCTAACGACTATAGTTCAACTATCCCATTTTCCACTTGCTCCTTGATAAAATGCTATATTATGTCTATATACTTGGATCTTGAGTGTTGGACGTTGTTACATCATAAGATAATGGCACTTTTGTTATCGCAGTACAGAGGTATTTTTTTTTAACCCAAGGCCATAGTGCTCTCATCCAAAGTATTTGAGCACAACATCCTGACAAGGCAATGTATTCAGTTTCTGTACTAGATATGGTGGTGCTCTTCTGTTTTTTAGATGACCAATTGACTAATCTGTCACCCAAGAGCTGCATACTTCACAAGTACTATCTTCTGTATCTGGCAACTAGATGATCAGCATCAGCAAAAGCATCTAGTGCAATACAGGAGATCCTTCGAATACCACAGTACCCATATTAATGGTTTCGTTCCTAGGTATCAAAAGATTTCGCTTTAACTGCATGTAAGTGCTTTTCGGTAGGCATAACTGATACCGTGCACACATGCAAACAACAAATACAAGGTCTGGTCTACTGGCCGTCAGATACATTAGGGAGCCAATAATTCCATGATAACGTATGGGATCAACTTCTTTCCCTTGTGGATCTGTATCCAGTTTGGATTTCTCCACCATGGGAGTATTCACAAGGTCACTGGTTTCCATACCATACTTTTTAATTATCTCAAGACCGTATTTGGATTGGTTAAGAAAGATGCCTCTGGGACTTTGAGAAATCTAAAGTCCTAGAAAGAAAGACATTTTGCCCATCATCGACATCTTAAACTTTGAACACATTATTTTAGAAAAAATTTCACAGATTAACGTATCAGTAAAAGAAAATATTATATCATCTAAATAGATTTGTACCAGTAAGATGTCTTTGCCTTCTTTCCGAGTGAATAATGTAGGATTAACCGCACCTTTAGAGAACTCTTGGGAGAGTAGAAATGATGATGACAAATCATACCAAGCCCGTGGAGCCCGCTTTAACCCGTAAAGAGCTTTCTTCAGCTTGTACACATGGTTAGGAATATCTTGATCTACAAACCCGTCTGGTTGACTTACATAGACCTCTTCACGAAGTATGCCATTTAAGAACGTAGTCTTGACATCCATTTGATAGATTGTCATGTTCTTGTAAGCTGCATATGCAATCAAGATTCTTATATCCTCAAGTCGTGCAACCGGTGCAAAATATTCTTCAAAGTCGATCCCTTCCTCTTGATGATATCCCCTTGCTACCAACCAAGACTTGTTTTCAAACACCTCCCAGTTCCTCTAATTTCACCTTAAAGATCCACATCAAAGTGATTATCATGACACGATCTGGACGAGGAACGAGCTCTTATACTTCAAGTCATTCGAACTCATTTAATTCTTCTTGCATGGCTTCGATCCAACAGGCTTCCTTTAAAGCTTCTTTATAATTCTTTGGTTCAACAGAAGTAAGGAAAGCATCAAAGTAGCAAAACAGGGCTTCGTTTTGTAGTTGATGTCTTATAGAAACGGGTCATGAGAGATTGCCAATTACATTATCCAACGGATGATCCTTGTCCATTACGAGATATTCATGTGGTTGATTGACTGAGTGCACATTAGCTGGAATAACATCCCGTTGAAGAAGATTCTTTAGAATTTGGTTTTGGAATTGAAATACCAAAGAAGGGATTGTTATCTAGATGTGCAACTTTAATATCATGAAAATGTTCTTCAACGCCAGAAGGAATAAATAAAGATTATGTTTCTTGAGGGGTTTGTGAAGTACTTGGAGATGGTGCATCTTGATCAATTGTAGTTGACGAAGGTGTACCGGATTAGATCAGCAAGGCCATGGAGCAAGCAACCATAGGAACTGGAGAACAACACACGGTAGAGGAATAAAATAGTTATCAACCATCAGTTGAAACAACATATCCCAATCCTTCTTTGTTGTTGGTACATACGGTGTTGGAGAATGAGGATTTGGCACGAGTCCTGAACTGAGTGTTCCAGGAGTCAAGAGTTGAGGCTCGGGCCCTGAACTAAATTGTTCAGAAGCCATCGCTGTAAGCTTATCAAAAGTAACATGAATGGTTTCAATGATTAAACGGGTCCTCTTGTTGTAGATTCTGTAAGCCTTTTTTGCAGGAGCGTAACCAACGAAGATTCTAATATCAGCTTTAGGTTTTAACTTACCAAGGTCTTTAGTGTCATTAGTGGGGTAACATAGAGCACCAAAGACATGAAGATGAGATAAGTCAGGTTTCCTGTTATGGAGAAGTTCATATGGGGTTTTGTTGTGATGTTTATGGATTAATGATCGTTTTTGTGTGTAGCAAGCTGTCTCAACCGCCTCTACCCAGAGAAATAATGGAGCCTTCGAGAATATCAACATGGTTCCTGCAGTTTCCACTAAAGTCGTTTTCTTAATTCGACAATGCCGTTCTATTATGGAGAGCGAGCCTTCGAGAATTCTGACATCTTAATAGTAAGTTGTCAGTGTTTGATTGACAAAATCTATGCCATTATCGGTTCTGATATTTTGGACTGTTGCATTGAGAAAAACTTGGATCATTTTAAGAAATTTAATCACGAACTCTGGAACTTCATCCTTTGATCTTAGAAATTTTACCCAAGTAAACCGAGAGTAATCGTCAACAATAACCATTAGTAATTTTCGTCATTATACTTTAATCCCATTAGTCTATAAAGTCCATGTGGACAAATATGACTTTCTTTAATAGAGTCCTCGGCTTTTGGTTTGTGGTTGTGTTTCTTTCTTTTCCCTAGAACACAAGTGAAACATAAATGATCCTTCTGAAACTTTAATAGGCAGCCCACTGACCAGTACTTGTTTGGCTAGTGCAGTGATAGAATCGAAGTTTAAATGTGACAACCTTCGATGCCATAACCAAGACTTCGTCTTTGAGGCTTTTGACAAGAGACAAATGGGAAAGGATGACATCATATCTTCTAGAGACAAAGTGTATAAGTTTGAGCCCCTTGAACCCTTGAGTAGGTCAACTCCTTTTAAGTCACGAATGTAGCAAGTATGTTTGCGAAAAGCGACTTCAAGATCGAAATCATAAAATTGGCCAATGGAAAATAAGTTTTGTATTAACCCTTCCACATAGTAAACCTAAGAAATCATAACATTGCCTATCTGGTAGTCACCATAGCCCATTATCTTTGCAATTTGATCATTACCGAATTTGACAGTGCCTAGAAATTTATGAACATAGTTGATGAGCTGAGAGTGGTTTCCTGTCATATGCTTGGAGCATCCAGAGTCCAGATATCAGAGAACAATCTGGACAACCTAAAATTGACAAGAGAAGAAGATGGGAAATTTGAAACAGTGGATCCCCAATGTTTATTTGGTTTTGAGATGTTAGAAGGCCTAGATCCTAAGATACTAGGTTCACTTCTCAAATCTACCAATTTTGCAACTTTGGTTTTCCTACGGTATATCTTAATCTCTGGATTAGTAGTGGTTACTGATTTTAAAGTGGTTTCCTTAATAGGCTCTATTTTAGTGAGGTACACCTAGTTAAAAGGACGAGTTCCCACTATAGTGAAGGTTCGTCGTGTAGGTTTCCACCTATATCCAATATCAGTGAACACTTTCAGTAGGTTTCCAAGTTTCTTTCTTTTTGCTCCTCTTAGCAGATTTAGATTTAGAATGAACATTCACATCATTAACAAATTCAAGAAAACACACATCATGATTTGCATCAAACATACATTTATTACATTTAACACAAATTAATTCAGAATTCACATTTAACGTTGTATGCTTAACATTCTTATTGCCAATAGGTTTAATTACACGATTCTTTTTATTAGAATTAGATTTAAAGATCCTAGGGTGGTATTCTACTTTATTCTTCTGGTTGCTACTGGTTGTTTTCGAGATCCTATTTTCTTAGTATTACTTGAAGGCTGTAATATGCTAGAATTAGTAGAACTCTTCATTCCTGTAGAAGTAAACAAATGTTTTGGTTAGAAAATCTTTGCTTCTAAGGAATCTACCTAATTTTGAGTGTTACATGATGATGTTTCAGGTTTGGCAAATCTAACTTTCTTGTTTTTGTTCAATGGTGTGATAGCAAGTAATTTCTATTTATGTTTTGTTAAACTAGGGCATGTATCTTTAACATAAACTAGCACCTCCTGAATTCTTTGAACATACTTACAGGCAGAGTCTAAATCACTATCTAAATGTCTGAGTGCTCTAGCGTGTTCGACTATTTCTCGAAGAGTGTCAGCATGTTCCCTAGAGTGCTTAATATAGTCTATGTGAGCATCCCTGTTATTCAAAACTTAGAGTTTAAGGTTCTAAATCAGCTAAACATTCCAGGAGCAATAATTTTGGCATTTTTTGGTGTGGCATTCATTTCAATCACATTTTTTCCTTTTAAGTTCTTAATGTGCTTCCTCAAATTAGCAATTGAGATATCTTTTGCGTCTAGCTTAGCTTGCCATTCATTTATTTTGAAAAATTCTAGAATTGCAGGAGCATTTTGATTGTTCAATGTTCTGTTATTTAGAAAACTCTCTTTTTGATGTTGTAATTTAAGTTCAAGATTAACATTATGATTTTCAAGTCATGAACATCTTAGTCTAACTTCATCAAAAAAATTATTGTCAATCATGTGTTCCTTTTTGGCAAGCTCAGCCTTAAGCACTAGATTCTCATTATATTCATGAATGTAACTCTGTTGTATTTCACAACACTTATTGTGTGTAGCAAGAGAATTTACACAATGTGAACTATGTCTTGAGATAAGAGAAGTTCAAATAAGTGGTCATTTTCTTGCTCCAAACGTTCAATCTCAAGATTATCATGTACAATATATTTATTATTAGCAGGTAACACATTGACAGTTACAAAATCAGCATGCATCACAATATTCATAACATCTTGATAGATAATATGTTCCAATAATCAATCATTATCAAGAAAAATCTTTCTTTTGAATATCAAAATATTTCTTGTCTACAAAACACTGTTCAATAGCAGTTTCCATTTGGTTAAAAACCCTTTTCACTTCATTAATTTTACTATGAAGACCATTATTAAAATCTTTGAATAAATCCCATAAAGTTTTAATAAATGGAATTACTTCCTGCTTGAAAACTGCTTTTGTATGTTCAAAACCCCATGACCCCTCAGTTATTGCATCCGGTGTGGTTTTTACTTTCATCACCTTGTCAAAATTGGCAAGATGATTTTTTAGTTTTTGAAAACTTGTCTTAACCATGCTTACTTTTGGGATTTCACTTGGAGCTTCCGTTCTAACAGGTGTAGATTGAACAACTGGTTGTTCAGAAATAGGGTTTGAAAACTGTAACCATAAAGCTGGTTCTGCAGACAACTCTTTTTTAGGAACAAAATGTTTTCCAAAATCTTAAGCCAATTTATTTAACTCGGAATAATTAACTGGAGAAATATTAGTTTTCTTTTCTTTTAAAATTGGGTCGTTTTATTATGCAAGCATTTTTGATCGACTTTCTCCCTCTAAAATCAGAGTCTCTTCTTCATCAACCATAAAATTAACATCATGTTTTTAGATAACACATTACCATCATATAATGTTGGGTTAATCCGCTGAGCTTTCTTAAGATAAAACGGATTTTGATAACCAAGAGCTTGTTTGTGTGTGTCATCATAAAAAAACTTATGGTTTCGTTAGCATGTGCACTGTTTGCGCATATTGACCTACTTTATAAACAATATTATCCAATTCCTTTATTTTCTTTTCTAACTTAATTTCCTTGTCTATATTTTTGTTTTTTTTATCTTTGGATTCCTTTTTGAAAACATTAAATGTTTGCAATAACGATTCCTTTTCCTTGACTTGTTTAGAAAGAGTTTGTATAAGTGAGTCAATTTCTTGCTTAAGTGCACACCTATTCCGAATCATGTCATTCATTTGTGAATCAATTAATTTTTCATGATTGCTCAAATCAACATTTTGTCTTTGTTCAAAAATTTTGACTCGTTCCTTATATCTTTCAAGATCAGCGGTTAAGGATTTATTAACAGTTTTGGTTTCATGATTAACCTTATCCTAATTAGTTACATAATTAGACATTTGTTCAGATATTTGTTCAAACACAGACATTATCATGGCATCTTGTTGTGTAGAAGAGTTAGTATCTTGAACAATCGCTTTTGCATCTTGCAGATATTGTTCATAAGAAATGATATTACTATCACTAGTTATTTCATTATCTGGAACATAATCAATACGAGATTGTTCAAAATACTGCGTCTCTTGCACACTATGATTAAGCAAATTATCATTTTGATAAGTGTCATATTGTGGTACCTCAGAGAGGACTTTCGAACCATAACTTGAGAGATTGGCCATAAGAACCGTTTTTGCAGAAGAGATATCATCACAGTCGAAGTCATAAGCATCTTGATCATTAGTCTGGAAAACAACATTATGTATAATTGTTGGTTGAGTATCTTGACTATCTGCAATTTTTGGATCTGCTAAAAATGCCAACTGCTTCTCATCCAATACCTGATCAGATTCATGTGCCTAAACCAACAACATCTTTTCCTTAAACCATGCAGAATTACTTGGCCTCTTAGGCTTAGTGCACTGCCTTGCCATATGCCCTTCACCCTGAAAATTATAACATTTAACAACCTTTGCTTGTCATGCAGCATTTTTCCCCCCAAAGCTTGTAGCATTTCCCTTAGTTCCCGTACCAGCAAAACTCTGACCCTGTCTCCCTTATACTTGTTGAACAGTAACCCTGCCATCTTGAATGGTAGCTTGGTTTCTTGGATTAGAAGATGTTTTGAGTTGGTTGTTGGTTGAGGGAAAATGTGATGCCATCACAGTTGACATAAATGTCATTGCTTTGTTTAGACAAGAAATTAGATCATCACCTGGTAGAATTGATGGAACAACAAGTCCTAAGTCTAGTTGAGGAAACTCAGATTGTTGTTGTTGTGAAATTAGAGGGATATGATATGCATTTTTAGGAACTGATGTTGGTGTATGATTGAGTTGGGTTTGAAATCCTTACTGATGGTTGTGGATGATGAGGTGCTTCATAAGTTGGTGAGTGTGGTTGAGAAGAATGAGTTGTTTAAGGAGTTGACGATAGTTGTGATGTATACTGAGTAGAATTCGACTGAGTTTATGAGTTAGCGACCAATACAAGAGGATCTGGATATCTTTCACGCAGCATTCGAACTTCATTTACATATCCCTCGTGTTGGCTAAGATATGCATACAATTGATCACAGTTGGTGTGAACCAGAGGTTAAAGTTACTGAACATCGACGAATGAACAAGACATACGTCCATATCTGTTGTTTTTCACTAACATTTATATGCAGGTTAAGAGAAAGGAGTAACTACCTCATCCAACACCTTCATACTCATTACCACATGCTTATTCATCGAACGACAAATATAAATACATGATAAAAGCTCAAGTACATGTTGCAAAAGTCTCCAGCAACACTGCTACTCAGCATCTTCCTATAGGACACAAAGATCATCAAGACAAAGAATGTCAAGGAGATTGTTAGCAAGCTTTCAAGACAAGTATGAGCATGTCGATCCAATGCACAAGATGATTCAAGGATGTTCAAGAAAGAAAGTATCGGTCCTTAAACGATGACTCAAATACTGGCAACCTCTATCAAGTTCATCCATGACAAGGAAAGATTTAAAGATCTCAGAACCAAAGACAAATTCAAAAGACAATGACAAAGGCTCAAGATCAAAGATCACACGGCATGAAGGAATAAATCCGTTACAACAAAGTTCAAGACCAAGACCCAAGACTCAAGAGCTTAAAGACAATGAAGATCAATGATCTCACTTCTGAATATGTTAAAGATAAGAAACACTAACTAGATATGATCTGGAGGTCGAGGAGGATTAAACAAATAAGAAGCCATTTTATTATTTAGAAAGAGAAAGGAAAGATGTGTGTGTTTTATAGAGAGAGAAACAACACACACTTATGAAACAATATGAATCCTCACCCCTCTATGGAAGTATGGAGGGGGTATTTATAGTCCAAACATAACTAAACTATACTAAATAGTCTAATCTAGTCCCTGCGTGTTTGGCTATTTATGAACTAATGTAATTCCGGATAAGTCAACATATTTTAAGGCTAACAATCTTCCCCCAATATGTGGACATACGGAATTACTTACAATGTTCCTATCAAGTACAATTACAACACAAATAAAGTCTTCCAAAGCACTTCCAAAGCTGAAGATGTCTTCTGAGTTCTCCTGGTCTTGAAACTTGTACTCCAGCTTGGATCTTCATTGTCTTTACTTGTTCTGGAACCATTGTAGTATGCATGAGTTGGATTAACTTCCCCCCAATTCATGCAGCATGTCTTGAAAAGCTTTCTTCATAGACTCCTTTTTGGCGAAGTTTCTGAATCAGCTTCCCCCCAAACCAACATCCCTATCTTGAGCAGATTCTGAAACTTTGATGTAGCTTCAACCATCTTCTATATGTCATTGACGTGCACACAGCGGAATTTTGTAGAAGTCAAACCACACCAACGACCACTGCTTCTTGTCATCAGGGCTTGGTGAATATTCGTTCAGGGGTGCATGCGAGAAATCAGCAACTGTTCTTCTCACGTTTGCATAATACTTCATAAACCATACTATAACATATTAGGGGCTAAACAAACTTCCCCCTGGAATTTTACATGGTATCATCAAGGTCAATTAAATCCCATATGTACACATTTCCCCCCATATGGTTGCAACTCCTCGAAGCTCAGTTGGTCGTGTACGAGGTCCATAAACTCAAGAAGTTTCTAGTCATAAGCACAAATCTTGATAAACAAAAGAATCATTACCCTCTTGACTTCAGAAACCGTAGAGGAGATGAAGCAAGAATCAAGAACACTTGGTATAATCAAGGTCTTGTGAATGAATGTCATCGAAGAACTTTGAAGATTTTGCTTAGACTGTAAGTATCTTATGCGTGGAATAACACAAAAATAACCCGTAGAAGTGCTGATTACATCTCAGCCTTTAAACTCTCTTGTTATTTAATTTTTTTTTTCTAACTTAAACCAACCTCGTATTCTGTAAGCTATTGTTGTGATCACATGGTGAAGTAAACCCGATATACCAAACTTGAAACTGAAGTAAAATCCCCCAAATTTGTTACTTAATCTTGCACTATTGTTGATTGAAGAACGGTGCAGAAGAAAATCAAGTTACCTATACACCATTCAAGAAGTAGAAGAATACAACACCTCTTGAAATTATCCACAAATCGACATCTACGTGTGACACTGAGTACTACAACGTAACTCCTTTAAGTGATAGTTATCCAGGTCTTCATCCAACCACGCACCTGTGACCGCTGGAAACTAGATAACCAAGTCTAATCATAATAGGTATACATTCAAGCAAGTCAATCATCGATAAAAATAGAAGAAAGTCTCATGATGACATAAGTAGACCCTTGTGAAATCCAACTCAATTGCAAATAAGGAACCAAATCCACTTCGTAATCACATGTCCATCTTAATCCAAATCCTCTAGCATTTTGTCATTTAAGTGAATCTTTTCAGGATCGTTTGGGATTAAGTGTTGTTTGTTTGTGTGGTGTGATGTTATGGGTTGAATTGTGTTTTTATGAGTCACGATTCTGATTGTGGTGTTTGTAAGCAATTTCATGTTCACGGATTTTTACACGTCTATGATTAGTAAATCGTTAAAGTAATTAACGGGATTTACACAAATCAATTAGAAAAACCGTGAATGAATTGATTCGGCAACTCAGGCGGCCAATGATTTAATTTTTGTTCCCTAAAAAATATGGCATCTCTCACTGGTGGTTTAATCGACAGAAGTTCTATATTGACAGACATGATTCTCCGTCGCGTAGAAAAGATGTCTAAACACACATGCAGATTCTTAGTGTCGTCAGAATCAAAGCATACTCAAAATACGGGTATGACTACTTGAGCGAAATTATCCTCCGATGAGCTGATTTCCAAGAACATACGATTGCTGAAAAAGATTTCAAGAACTTGTATCCTAGTGACTTTGAAGACATGAATCTACTCCTTATGCAAGGTCATCTCGATCATCTTCCTGGTTCAGACAAACGGATGCTATCTACTGCTGTCAAACTATGGACCCGAAACTTGGTGATTCGACAGCGGGTCGAAGACTTTCAACTCGGCATTGAAAGCTACCAGACACAGTTGAACCTCACAAAACCAGGATGGGATGCAACAGGCTACGAGTTCAAGCATGATTATACCATCATTGAGTCTCCTCGAGCAGTAGTGTTCCCGGTCAACAACAATGAACGAAAGATCATGCGGTTCAACGAAATATACAAGTTCAGTGATGGGACGTTGACACGTATTCTGGAAGCACTAGATTACAGAGTCAAGGAATTCAAGGTCAAGCGGCTCAATCCGGGTATGAATACGCGATTCTGGACTAAAAAGGATGTGACAAGGAGCAAAGAGTTCATAGCGGCAATTGAAAGGCGACTAAAGACGAGAAGGATCTACCAGAATCTAGAATGCTTTGTTGGTGGACGTGTTCGTGATATTGACTATAGACTTCTTCAGAGAACGGAATGATATCGTCATTCCAATTAAAAGGTCAATATCATGTGTTTTATATTGTAGACTTTGTACATTACTTAGTTGTGTAGTTATCAGTGTTATGTGTCAGTTTATGAATTTTTCATGAGTTTCTCGTTAAACTCTAAATCATTTATAAAATCATCATAACTGACACTAACAGAATCCCTCATCAATTGAGGGGGAGCATATATAGGTTCCAATATCGGCTTGTATTTAATCAGACCACATATTCTCCCAAATTTTTCTAACATATTTCAATCAATTGAGATCCTAAATCTCAAAGGGTTTGAAATTTTTGATCAGGGGAGAGAATGTGATTTAAATATTAAATCTGATAAAAATGTGATCTATTAAGACTCAAGCAGGTTCTCCTCCCTCCTTGTGCCAAACAATTTCGATTACCGACGCACTTGTTGAGGGGGAGCGTTTCTAAAATAATCAAAACAATCAAGGTACAATGGCTTTGATATCTATATCACAAGTACCTCAATTGATTTTTTAATTAGTTTTATGCGAAGAGAACAGTAGCTAAAAAAAAGACAGACCCAGTATTTACGTTTATTCGGAGTTATAAGGATGGTATGGTTAGGTACATGTTCCCATGATCCCTCTAGAGCCAGAGGGATCTACCCAGGGACAATCTACTAGTTAGTGTAGAAGTCCTTAGGTATGATTACAAAAGGAGTACTGTGAAGGAATAATGGAATAGAGCGGACAGAGATGGACTATGACTGGAACATACCCAACAAAGGTACTTAGTAAATGAGAGTCTCGGTAAGCACCGAATGGGTTGAAGAATAAAAAAGAGAAATGGTTAGATAAAGGATGAAAAGAAAGCACCCTCCTTAAACATTAGGCAGAAACCGGGTCACTACATATGCTATCAGAATCACATGGTTGATTGCTGACATTGAAGACAAGTATCATGGTTCTCCCAGTGATACTACTGCAACAACCCTCCCTAGCCACTCACGGTCCCACAAATGATTCTTGTTTCATTTCACATGCGATCAATACATTTCTATCGTCTCTCTCACTCCGAGTTAGATGCTATTGAAAAGGTGGCAGTCTGCTCTAGCCTTCGACTACTAAAAACCAAAAATGCACTATTGAGTCTAGAGCCATGAGATCATCCATAAATCTCGTTAGGACACTAATACAAACTATGCTTGCTCATCCACAAAATGTGATAACAAGTAAAGATCTAAAGAGTCCTACGCGTTATCCTCGTGGTATTGCCAGAACATACGAGTGATACAAAAATTACTCACAATGACGATGGAAATCCTTCTAGAGCCAACATCAAACAAGCTCTTGGTAGGCGACACTATGTGCAGATCCTCTGAGGATCAAGCTTGTGATAACTGGAAAGAAACGATGATGCGATTCCTTATGAATCAAACTTGTTCCAGTATATGAATTGACGAGTAGCTTTTGAAAAACCTTTCGATGTGCTTAACAACTGATTTTTTGAGCACATTGACTGTGTATATGTTTCAAAACAAAAGTGTTTCTGATGAAATTTGATTTTATATTTTAAAACTTTCGATGTGTCATAAAAACTCTTTTCTGAGTGACACGCAACTGATTTTCAAATCAATTTCTCGTTTAATCAGTGGGTTTTAATCTACTGGTTCACTCATTTCGTGCTTTGTCTACTTTGCTCGTTGGCTTTGAGACCTCCGTTTGAGATGGCTAGCGCAACTGCCAAACCCAGTCCAGAGATCTTCGGAAGTCAACCTGATCAACAGGCAGTATTTATACTTATTAATAAGGAACACGTGGTCCTTTGCAACCTTATTTCAACATAAGTGAACTAGAGACACTTTCTGTGTTATTACTAACGTATACTTGCAGGAATCCTGACGGTAGCAGCTGCTGGACAGAGACATGTCAATTCACAACCCCATGCTCACACTTCATATTTCTAATCAAAGACATCATGATAGCTGAAAGACCCTACAAACACAAGCTTCCTTAACCTCATCATAATGCTCGCTATCAAGTTCCCAGAAAGGTGTGAGCATGTCGGTCCAAAGGTCACAACATTACATGGAGGCAATACTTCATAACAAGGATGATTAAGAGATTTACTATGGCTGATGATCTCAAAGAAAGGTCAAAGATCATACAAGTCAAAGGAACTATGCTCAAAGATCACTACTTGCCGTACAAAGATAGTACTTGAAGAATCAAAGACTACGAGCCAGAGTCAATGATCAACTCATAGATGCCTATAATATAAATTGTATTTCTATTGACCTCCCTTAGGGGGAGATTGTTAGGTTTAAGAAAAAGACTCGGTCACCCCATGTATTTTCATGTTTAGCATATCTCGTAGTTTTGTTAGTAATAGTATGATTTATGATGTTGGGCCGGGTCTTTACCCACTGTAAGCCCACACCATAGCCAGTTTCATAGGCATTTTGTGAGACATATTTAAACCCTCTCCACACATGGAAAGGGTGTTGGAAGAATCATTTGACACACACTCTTGAGTGTGTTTTACATATTCTCTCCATCCATCTCTCTCTCTCTCTCTCTCTCTCTCTAACTTTCTCTCTCTAGATATTATATGTGTGAATTATAGAATCCTAGGAGGACATAGGATCATGTCCATCCTCCTTTGTCTCTGTCGATGAGGGGTGGAAAGGGAAGTGACAGAGTCTCTGGGGGAGATCTCTGGAGGGTCAGGGGGTGACGTGATGGAGGGGAGGGAGGGGATGAAGGAGAGGGCGGGGAGAGGGTGGTGGAATCACATTTACTTTTATTGCATTGAGATAATCACTCATTATAACCTATTCATTTTTTTCATTCATCAAGAAAAAAATAGAATGGAAAAGACTCGATTCAAACCAAAGGAACTCTTACCTTATGGAATGCTCTTGACTAGATTATTCACACATGTAGTTTCTGTCTATCATGGGCTAGCTTTTGATCATTATCTCTCACATGATAGAGCCATGCATCTGCTCGCTCCTTTTTATGAGCGAAAGACACGAGTGGATCGGGGCAAGAAAAGACCTTGTAAGATAAATGCTAGCTCCTCATCCTCCACTCTAAATCATCCATCGTCATCTCATCCATTGGATGATTCCATTGATGAAAATGATGATGAATCTTTTCATTCCAATCCTTCCTCTCCGTCTTAAAACATCTCTTCCTCGTCAAATGATGTCTCTAAGTCCATCAAAACCCTCCCTCCATAGAAAGTCATTTACATAAACAACTAATCTCTCCGAAACCATTAATCTTCAAACTCAACAAAGAGATGCTCACCGGAAAGGGTTAAGGTCAATTGGACAAGCTCTCAAGAACATGATGGGTGGAAATCGGAAATGAACATGTTGGCACAACTACTATGAAACTATTATTATTATTATTATCATCTCTCGTGTTTAATACACTATATTTTTTTATTATTAGGACTAGGAGTGGCAAATTTTATTTGCATTTAACTTGGATAATCTTCTACATTCTATCAAATTTCTATGACTAGCAAATTTTATGATTATGACATAAGAAGAAATGCCAGTACTTGCTGAATGATTTGTATGTTAGAATAGAACTACATATTATTGCTTGAACTAGATGATTCTTGAATATTGGTAGAAGCCAAAATCACTAGACTTAAGAAAAAGGGAAAACTAGAAATCTTCCTGCTTCTAGAAAACGACCCCCTTATATACCCGGCGGCCCCCTAATATATTTGGGACCGTATGGTGATATGGGACCGCCATTAGAAGGGAATGAAAAATTTCGAGTTTACTACCCATCTTTTGTTATGTACTTGACTTTCTTGACCTCCTACTTACATCCGAAAAAGCATCATGTCCATTCAATTTGCTAACCATAATTTGTGCTCATTCTTTCTTCTAAACCATAGCTTTGCCGCCACTTTATCCAATCTTCCTTATTATTTAATCACTCAACTTTCATATTTCACCACCATCTTCATCTCCCTCAAATCTCTCTTTTTCTTTATCAATGTCTTGCTCAAACCACCATTCCAACTTCTCTAGAAAACCAAGGATGTCGGTTAGACAAGTATGGAAAAGGAAAACCTCTACTCCAAAATCATCGCCTCCTCCCAAAGAATGAACACCTCCGTCTTCCTCCAAGAGTCTAACTTACAGATCTCCTTCACCCCATCTTCTCATCAGGGTTTATTGTTGATCCCAAACCTAGATCGATTCCTTAGGTTGTCTAAGGTTCAATTACCTTGGATAAATCCAAAATAACTTGTTTTAGAAACTTTGTATGTATATTAAAGTGTATGTGGAATCTACACCTTAATACTCTAGAAGTAAAATCAATGAAACAGTAATCTTGAATAAACAAAGATATAACCAAACGCTCTAATATTATTAGATCAATAATACGAGTACTCTTAACTTAGTACTAGGGTTTACAACCTTGAAGCTTTTCTTAATCGACTTCAACAACTATGAAAACTGATAATGATGTGATTGTGTGTTTTTTGTAATATGATCTCTCAACTAATGCCCTAGAGCCTCCTTTTATAGACTAAGGAGTCCTAGTCTGCTTACAATACATTCCTAAGATATCTCAATATTTTCTAAACATAAATGTAATCTTCTAAATAAATACATTATGTATATCTTGAACATAAATATCTCAACACTTATCTTCACACGCATTCTTGTTCTCCAAACAATCTTTATCTCTTTAAGTCAACTTTATCCTCTTGACAGTAGAAAGTCTTCAAACAGTTGTAATCCTTCCACCAGCAACACTAATAAACATAAGTAGTAGTAACATTAGTACTAGCAGTACTAATATATACTAATAGTAGTAACTTGTACTAGCAGTCTTAACTTTTACTACTAGCAGCACTAACTACTTAGCTTATATTTTAGTCTTCAACACTGAGCAGTCTTAACTTTAACTAACAGCGGTAACTTTATGCTATCAGTACTAAATTATACTAACAGTAGTAACTAGCAGTGGTAACATTATACTACCAGTACTAACTACTTAGCATAATTTCTATTATGTACCTGAGCAGTAGTAACGTCTAAGAATCCATGAAGTCTTTTAAGTCCTAACAATCCTACCCTAAACTTGATGTTTATCTTCTGAATCTTTAAGTTTCTTCTTTAAAAGTCTTCATCATACTTCAGGAAGATGCATTCAAACCTTTCATAGACCTTTTTGCTATTTCACCATAAGCTTTAGCAGTTGATAGCACATCTCATTTTGATGATCAGTTTGAAGTTTCTTGTTTAGCATATTGGTAATGGTTATTGGTGTAAGGGGATATCTCTTTTCAACCAACATAAAAATGTAAAGATTATCAAACCTTACAAAGTGAACTCCAGATGAATCAATCAACTTCTAAATGGTCACCCTGTATCATTGTAAAATTCTCCATACATCACTTCTTTTGTCTGGTTTAAACATAACTTTCAAATCTCCCCACAACACTCTTTCAAACTCATTGTCATGCCTTGTATCACCATACTTTGCCTTCACTATCCTCCAAAGAGCTTCCAAGTCTTCTCTGTCTATTCCATGTAGCATCCTTATCATTGAAGAATATCTCTTGGAACTTCCATGTGCTCTTATCAACTGATAATGTACCAACATACCCTCTTTATGAAGCTTGTAATCAATAATCACTGGTAATTTGGTAGCAAGTGGTATAGCATCAATTGCTATATCTTCATCCTTTTTAATCACCAAAAGCTTCTTTAGCTCAGCTTCATCAACTTCATCAACTTCCTCTGACTCTTTTTCTTCCTCTACTTTTTGTTTCTTTGAGGATTCTTTCTGTTGTTCTTTCCCTGCTCTTTTCCTTCTAAGCATCTTCTTTCTGCTGCCTTTAGCTGTTTCCTCTCTACCTTCTTCCTTCTTTTCTTTGCTTTCCTGTACCTCAGAACCCATAGCTACAAAGGTATTTACCCTCTTTATTTCCTTATCAAACAACTTTTGAATTTCATCAAAACTCTTTCCTTTTAGCTGTTTGAATATGTATCCACCCATGTGCTTAAGATAAGTAGACATTTGAGTTCTCTTTTATTCCTTGGTAGGAGGTCTGTTTCTCTTTTCTTATGCTCTGAGTGCAGCAAAATGTTTTCTTCTTTTCTACATCAAGTTCATTTTACTTAGTTTTCTTAATCAGTAATCAATACATAGAGCCTACAGAATTGAAGATTTAAGAAATGGTTAACATATGGGTTTCAAGGGAAGCTTAATGTTAAAATGTTTAACCATTTATATGCTGCATCGAGGTGAAGGTTTTTACTACTACTAGTCTTTGTTACTACTGCTAGTTTAAGTTTCTACTGCTCAAGTTTATTTTTCTTAAGGTGCGTAATGGAGGGCAATTTGGGTCATTGGAATACTTGGATTAGAAGTGTAATATTAGTTCGTAGTTGTGAAGATCAAAGTTTCACACTTTAGTCTCCTATTTGATATTGACAAAAAGGGAAAGAAGATTTGATGATTTGCAACTTGTAGATCCTTGGTAGCTTAAGGGGAAGTTTCATTTGTATATTAACTTTAGGGGAAGTTCGTGCTTATTTGGTTTTGTCATTATGAACTAGGGGAAGATTGTTGGGAATTATATTTAAGTTGATAAGACAAAACAAGAATGAAACAAGAAGGACTTAAAGGAAAAGGACCTAAATCGACAATAAAAGATTCTTCAAGCTGGTGGAGTATATTCTACAAAAGATGGAAGATATCAGAAGATACTAAAAGATATGCTCAAGAAGAATAAAGATAAAGATTAAAAGATTTAGTTTCTTTATTGTATTTATTATGTTTCCTTGTAAACCTAGATATCTCTAGTATATAAAGAGATATAGGTTATAGGTTTTAGACATTCAGAAAAGTGTGTGTACACAAAGTGTCAAGATGTAAACACCAGGAAAAGTATGTGTGTTCCAGGCGTAGAGATGTAGACGCCATATGTAGTTTTAGCCTCAAGGTAATCAAGGTTTTCCTTGATCCCTGTTACAGTTCATTGATGTAACCGTATTATTCTGATCAAATAATATTGGGGCTGTGGTGAATGTTTGGTAAAACCTTGTTACAATATCATTGTTCTTATGTTAATTCTGCTATACATATTTTATGTTCATTGCTGTTGTTAATCCTAGACTAAGCCTAGATCTTTAAACTCAACAAAAATAGTCCTACATCTGGAGATGACCTTAGTGATGCTGTTATCTGTGCTTTCCTAGCTAGTCAGCCTAATTCTCCTCAAATGTCAAGAGAGGATCTAGAACAAATTGATCCTGATGACCTAGAAGAAATGGATCTTCAATGGGAAATGGCCATGCTGACAATTAGAGCTAGGAGATTCATCAAGAGGACGGGCAGGCAGTTGGAAGTAAATGGTAAAAGAGTTGGTTTTGACAGGACAAAAGTAAAGTGCTACAATTGTCATAAATATGGACACTTTACAAGAGAGTGTAGGTTTCCAAGGAATCAGGAGAACAAAGGAAGAGAGAATAATACAAGAACTATTACAGTGGAGACTCCTACTTAGAATGCCTTAATAGCTCAAGATGGAATTGGAGGATATGATTGGAGCTACCAAGCTAAAGAAGAGCAACCTACAAACTATGCATTGATAGCATTTACATCTTCAGGAAGCTCTACTAGTTCAAATTCTGAGGTAGATCTTGTTCTAAAACATGTGTAAAAGCTTATGCTACTCTTAAAGAACAATATGATAGTTTGTTTTCTGATTACAAAAAGTCTCAATTTAATTTAGTATCTTATAAAGTAGGTTTAGAATCAGTAGAGCTAGATTAGCTCACTATAAGAAAAATGAGGCTGTGTTTGAAGAGAGCATAAATATTTTAAAACTTGAAGTTAGACTAAGAGATAATGCCTTAGATGAATACAAAATGAATTTGGAAAAAGAAGAAAAGGAAAGAGATCAGTTAAAACAAACATTAGAGAAGTTTCAAAATTCATCCAAGTCTGTAAATGATTTACTGGAAAGTCAAGTAATTGACAAGTTTAAAACAGGACTAGGATATAATGCAGCTACTGCAACTTCTCCTGTAGTAGAAAGTTTTGTAAATTTATCTGATAAGTCTGCATCAGATAGGGGATATCATTCAGTTCCCCCACCTCTAACAGGGAATTTCATACCTCACAAACCTGATCTAACATTTATAAATGAAATAGTTGAAAGTGAGAATATGGATGTTACTACTGTTGTTACGCATAGTAATGATAAGACAGTTAAAAATAAGGGTGTTTCCAACACAATTGAATCTAATGTTGTTAGGGTGAACAACTTTAGTGCTCCAATCATTAAGGATTGGAACTCTGATGATGAAAGTGAGATAGATTATACTGTTAGACCTAGCACTGAAAAGATAAAATCCATTAAGACTGTTAGGGAAACAGTTGCACCTAAACAAAACAAACACCATCCTAGAGGGAACCAAAGAAACCTAAACACTTAATGCCCAAAGGCTAGGAGTGACTAAAAATAATTATAAAAGCCAATTTGGTTTTGTTTGTGGTAGTTTTGAGCATCTTCATTATGTGTGTGATAAAAAGGTTGTAAAGCCAGTGTGGAACAACTCAAGAAGGGTGAATCACAATAACTTTTCTAATAAAATGACTCACCCTCACCCCAAAAGAAGTTTTGTTCCACAAGCAGTATTAACCAGGACAGGCAAAGTTAATACTGTTGGTGCAAGTATTAATACTGTTAACAGACCAATTAATACTGCTGCCTCAACTCCACTTGTGAATCATCCTAGACCAAAATCAAATGCTTTCAAAAGATGATATTCACAAAGTTCAAGGCCTTTTAACAGATATTATGCAAACAAGAACAATATTAATGTTAATACTGCCAGGGTAAAAAATACTACTGCTAGGGATAGAGCAGTAGTAAGTGAAAATAAGGGAAAAAGGGATAATGCTGTTAAGGCCTTAGCATGCTGGGTTTGGAAAGCCAAAAATAGTAGTGCATCAACTACATACAAGAAATGTTCTTACATTGATGCACGAGGCAGATCCAAGTCTATAACATACGATTAACTATTAAACTACGAACTATTATAAACAATAAATATACGGGGTGACCAAGTCTTTTACTCATATCTAACAAGTTATTGACAGTGGTTGTTCCAGGCACATGACAGGAAACAAGTGCTATCTTGATGAATATGAAGATTATGATGGTGGATTTGTTTCCTTTGGTGATGGTAAAGGAAGAATTTCTGGTAAAGGTAAAATCAAAACAGGATCACTGGACTTTGATGATGTGTACTTTTGTAAGGAGCTTAAGTATAACCTGTTCAGTGTGTCACAAATCTGTGACAAAAAGAACAATGTTCTTTTTACTGACACTGAGTGTCTTGTCTTATCTTCTAACTTTAAGCTACTTGATGAAAGTCAAGTATTGCTGAGAGTTCTAAGAAAGGACAACATTTACAGTGTTGACCTAAAGAGTGTTGTTCCCACTAGAGGTTTAACTTGTCTCATTGCTAAGGCCACAATTGATGAATCCAATACATGGCACAGGAGGCTTGGGCACATTAATTTTAAAACAATGAATAAACTTGTGAAGGGAAACCTTGTAAAAGGTTTACCTTCAAAGATTTTTGAAAATGATCATTCTTGTGTTGCCTGTCAGAAAGGAAAGCAACACAAAGCCTCCTATAAGACCAAGCTTGTGAACTCAATCAGCAAACCCTTACATATGCTTCATATGGACTTATTTGGTCCTACAAATGTTAAGAGTTTAATGAAAAAGTCTTATTGCCTAGTAGTCACTGATGACTTTAGTAGATTTTCTTGGGTATTCTTTTTGGCCACTAAGGATGAGACTAGTGGGATTCTAAAGACCTTCATAACAGAAATAGAAAATCAACTAGATCATAAAGTAAAAGTTATTAGGAGTGACAATGGAACTAAGTTTAAGAATAGTATAATGAACCAGTTTTGTGAAATGAATGGGATTAAGATGGAATTCAGTGTGGCTAGGACTCCTCAGCAGAATGGTGTAGCCAAGAGGAAGAATAGAACACTAATAGAGGCTGCAAGAACTATGTTAGTAGACTCTTAGCTGTCAACCACCTTTTGGGCTGAAGCAGTTAATACTGCTTGCTATGTGCTAAATAGGGTCTTAGTCATTAAGCCACATAACAAGACATCTTATGAACTTATTCATGGAAGACCTCCACTGATAGATTTCATGAAACCTTTTGGGTGTCCTGTTACCATCTTAAATACCAGGGATCATCTAGGCAAGTTTGATGGTAAAGCTAATGAGGGATATTTTGTTGGGTATTCTGTGGTTAGTAAAGCTATAAGAGTATTTAACAAGGGGACCAGGATAGTTAAAGAGACCTTAAACATTAGATTTCTTGAAAATACACCTAATGTGAAAGGGAATGGACCTGACTGGCTTTTTGATGTTAATTCTTTGTCAATATCTATGAACTATGTGCTAGTTGCTGCAGGGAACAAAACTAATGGTATTGCAGGAATCAAAGATAACGTTTTTGCAGGTCAAGCTCAAAAGGAAAAAGAACCTGAACAAGAGTACATCCTAATACCTTTATGCATAACTGATCCTTTAATTTCTCAAGGTTCCAAGGATTGTGAAGGGGATGCTGGAATGAAGCCTACAGAAGTAGATGAAAATGAAGCTTCAGATAAAAGTGGGAAGCATGATCAAGAAGCAAAAAGTGAGTCAGAAAGGTTAAATCAAAGAGAAATGCAGACTGAACACACTAACAGTTCTAATGGTATTAATATTGTTAGTACACTTGTTAGTACTACTGGACCATCATTTGATACTGATATTCCATCAACACCAGTTAATACTGCTGGACCTTCTGTTAGTACTGCTAATAAATCTGAAGAATAACTTTTTGAAAGATTTTCTCCTTTCAAAAATGCATTTACCCTTCCACCTATCCTAAATATATCTTTAATGGATAATACTGGCATCTTAGGAAATGCTTATGATGATGATGAGGAGTGGAAGAAGAGGTTGATATGAACAATGTAATTTCATCTTATACACTCCCTGATACTTCTTTTACTAAATTTCATAAAGATCATCCTAAAGATCAAGTGATTGGAAGTTTAAAGACTCCTGTACAAACAAGACACATGACCAAGATAAATGAAGAACATGGTTTGATTTCCTCGGTTCACAAGCTCAGGAGAACAAATCATAAAGATTTTCATTTTTTTGCATGTTTCTTATCTCAAATGGACCTAAGAAAACCAGTTTCAAGCTTAAAAAAGATCAAGCTGGGTGGACGCGCAATGCTGGATGTAGCTGTCTATAATTTAAACTGCTCTAAAAGTTTGGACCTTAGTTGTTTTACCTAGAGACAATGGGCAATTAGTACTAAAGGGGGTTTTTTAGAACGCAAGAAGGATAGAAAGAGGCATAGTGGGTGAAGGAACAAATAGCTAGACTGGTTGCTTAGGATCATTAATAAAGAGGAAGGTATAGATTATGATGAAGTACTTTGGACTGTTCGCAAGGATTTAAGCCATAAGATTTTTTTAGCTTATGCTTACACATTCATAAGTATTTTGTAGTCTAACCAATTGGATGTGAAGAGTGCTTTTTCTATTATGGAAGATAGAAGAGGAGGTGTATGTCTGTCAAACATAATGGTTTAGAAGATCCACAAATTTCCAGATAAAAGTCTAATCCAGGGTAAGAAAAGGCTCTCTATGGACGTACACCAGGCCCCAAGAGCATGATTATGAGACTTTGTCTAAGCTTATCTGTTGGAAATTTGGTTTTCATAAGGGTCAAATTGATAAAACTTTGTTCATTAAAAGGCATAAAGATGATATCGTGCTAGTATAGGTTTTATGTTGATGATATCATCTTTAGATCAACCAAGAAACAGATGATTAATGTAATTTTGAAACAACTGATGCAGTGATAATGTGTCCAAATGAGTTCTATGGTAGAACTTTACTTTTCTTTTTAGGACTTTCAGTTTAAACTGAAGAGTGATGGGATCTTTATTAGCCAAGATAAATATGTGGCTGAGATTTTGAAAAAGTTTGATTTTGCCTTAATAAAGACAGCAAGCACTTCGATGGATATAAACAAGGCATTGATAAAAGATGAAGAAGCTGAGGATGTGGATGTTCACTTATATAGATCAATGATTGGATCATTGATGTACTTAACAGCTTCTAGACAGACCATAATGTTTGCTGTTTGTGCTTGTGCAAGGTTCCAAGTTACTCCAAAGACTTCACACCTTAATGCTGTGAAGAGGATCTTTAGATACTTAAAAGGCCAACCTAAATTGGGCCTTTGGTATCCTAGAGATTCACCATTTGACTTGGAAGCTTTTTCTGATAGTGACTATGCTAGAGCTAGTCTTGACAGGAATCGCACACAAAGGTTGTTATTTTCTTGGCAAGAGATGATTTCAATGGAAATGTAAAAAAAGTCGGACTATAAGTAGCGCCAACTCAACAACTAAAGCAGAATATGTTGCTGCTGCTAACTACTGTGGACAGGTGTTATGGATCCAAAATCAGATGCTTGACTATGGATTCAATTTCATGAACACCAAAATCTACATTGATAATGAAAGTACAATCTGTATTGTGAAGAATCCAGTGTTTCACTCCAAAACCAAGCACATAGAGATAAGGCACCATTTCATCAGAGATTCATATGAGAAGAAGTTGATACAAGTGATCAAGATTCACACAGACCAAAATGTTGCAGATCTTCTCACAAAAGCTTTGATGCTAGCAAGTTTTAACTTTCTAATTGCTAGCATTGGATTACTCAATCTCTGAGGCTTAACAGTTCTTAACTTTTAATCATGGATTATGCATAAATATGGATCCTCATGAATTCTCACATGTCTATCTAGTCTTTTCTAGTGTGCTTGTGATGAATAGAGGCATGTTGTTGTATAATTATTGAAGACAGAGTTAAAACTGCTAAGGTAAATGTTAATACTGCTAAGTATAATTAGTACTGCTAGTTATACTTAAGACTGTTGGTTAAAACTGTTAGTCATAATTAAAACTGCTAAACAAGAAAAGACTTTGGAGTGTGTCTTTTTGGTTTTGGACTAACATTTGTAGGATAAGCATATTGAGTTTCTGGTATTGAATTGAGGGGAGGATTATGTTGTCAATATGCAGTCAAAAATTAATGAAAAGACATGTAATATCAAGCACAAGTGTGTGATGTGTCAAACACCTAGGCAAATCAAAAGAGTTCGGCCACAAAGATACCTCAGTCTTGTGGTCCCCCTGAAAAAGGTTGGTGATGAGGCTGTCCATAAGGAGTTGGGTGACAGAATGGAAAGGGCTGCCACTACTGCTTCTAGCTTAGAAGCAGAGCAGGACAGTGGTAACATAAATTAAGACCCAATCTATGGCAACACTTAATGAGCCAAGTTCTTAGGGAATTGGTTCAGGTAGTGGTCCCAGGTGCCAAGATACCATATTGGGGGATGTAGATGCTCAAACTAGGTTTGAGACTACATCTAAACAGTCTAATGATCCACCTCTCTCAAAAGTTAACACATTTGGAAGTGGGGAGGACAGTATGCAACTTATGGAATTGATGACACATTGTACAAAACTGTCTGCATTGGTGAGCTCAAAAGAATAGAGAGATTTGTGATATAAAAACAGAAAGAGTGTTTTGGTGAGCCAAAAGAAATGAGAGATTAAGTGAGCTTAAAAATAGAAAGAGAGATGTGTGCATAAAAACAGAAATGAGTGATTATGTGAGCAAAAAGAATTGAGAGATATTGTGAGCATAAAAACAGAAAGAGAGCTTGTGAGAATCAAATTTGATGATGAAAATTGCTTTTTGGAATGAAATTTGGGTAATTACTGGTGTATTAAATTAATGCTGCTCAGCTTAAAGGTTTTGCGTAATTTTCAAACTTCTCTTGTGATGATTCTAAAAGATGAAGTGCTACGACTACCTCAGACATTGTAGAGCGCACATTTGGATCACTATCCACACAATGGTATGCGGTTTTGGGAAAAGTCCTTCAAACTCAAATGAACCATTTTTGAAGTTAGCTACTGAAAGAATGATAAAAGAATATAAAAATATAATATTTGTATACCAGGTAAAATTCAGCATAAGATCCAAATGTCATGACCGCTGCATGTGTGCCAACTTTGAGATGTTTAACTCCATTACCCAATACAACAATTAATCCTACACCATGTAATACCAATGAGCTTCAAACGTGATCCATAAAGTTTTAACCAATAATAAGCTGACTTATTAATAAGACCTCGAGCAAAACTATTATAAAAAAATTTAATGGTATTGATACAACCCAATATTCTAAAATTGAAATGTTTAGCATAGCTCTAAGAACAACGTGCACACATCAAATATTGCTTGCCTGTTCATAATATCGATCGTTTTGTCTCCAAATGTTGCACAATGAAAATGATAAACAAAACTAAAATAACACAAATACCTCACAAGAAGTGTCATTTTGTATTTAAAGTGATATACACCTACCATTCTGGTGTGATGTGGCTCTTCATCACTATCATTCTTTTTTAAACATGAACAATACCTTCATATCACGTTTGGTTAATTATCCAATAGCCTAATATGAAAATAAATAAAAGAGGTAAACATGCTTTATTGTAATTTTATCAAACACTTAGGGTGCATATAAAAATGGGTAACAAATTTTCTAACCTAACAATAAAAAAATCCTTGATCATTTTTACCTTAAAAACAATTGTTCTTCATCAATATTATAATTGATGTTCTTGCAAAATCATAATTTTGAAGAATAATAAACATAAATTGATAACTTACCTCATCCAAGGGATCATCCAGAGACAAAACAATCGATTAACAAACAACTAGATCTATTAAAATATTTGTGGTTACTCTAAGTGAATATTGCGTCGTTTTGTTTGGGTTGTGTTTCTTAAGGATAATAATTAATTGTTTTTTTTGGAGATTAATTCATAATTATGGTTTTTGTTTGATGGTTGTCTTTTTTTTAACATTGTTTGATGGTTATCCAAATGGAAAAAAAATTCCAGTTTGATGTTTTTTGATCCTAATGAGTTTAAAGTCCACCTTTTGTTAGGACCGTAGGATTAGAATTTATGTCAGGTGTCATATTTAAGAGTTTTAGGAGGAGATCAAGTTTAAGGCAAGCTTATTTTATATAGGAGAGGATAATCAGAAGATGGAAGGAAAGTTGTCTTTTCAAAAAATCTGTGTGTTTGTTTATGAGATCGGAGAGTTCTCTCTAATGAGCTCTCAAAATTCATGGGTAAACGAATAAAAAAGGCAGAGCAACAAACAAATACTCTAACCCGTCATTTAATTTCACCCTACAAAGACCCATAACCAGATCCATAATTCGGGACCATAAAAGTGGGCATCATACATCTTAACTATAAGGAAAGGAACTAGAACAAGAATTCTACTTGCTCAATTATTATTAAAATTTTGATATTGAAATTTTTTGTCATGTTTTACCTAATTAACTAGTTGTATAGCCACACACATTTATACCCTATATTCCCATTTATGGGGATTTGAGCCTTTTATAGCTTATTATTTAAGCTCTTTTTTTCATTTGTATGAGTTTGCCGATGGTTAGCAGTAGACATAATAATTTGACCTAGTTAACGCTTTGAGATCACCAGAACGAGCATTATCGATGTAAATAGTTAGAAGACAACTTTTAGAATTTCATCCATATAGCATATCTGTTTATGTTGTGGAAACTAGAAGGGGGGGTTAAATAGTTTACAGGTTCGTATTACATTTTAAAAGTTTGCTTTCAAAATACTTAGATTCGAGTAGTATGTTCAACCAATCAACAATATGAATCAACAAAGTAAATATTTAGACTAATAGTAAATAACAATCACAACAATATAAAGAGATGAGAGAAGGAACAATCAAACCAAGACACCAAGATTTATAGTGGTTCGGCTACGAAGCTCTTCTTCACCCTACTCCACTCCCCGAGTATCTTACTCGAGATTTCACTATGTCAACAAGCTCCCTTTAGGCAGAGAAAAATGTTTACACGTCGCTTACGTTATTTTTCGGCACTAAGCTAAATGTCGAGACCTAATCTTAGCTAGAACCAATCTACCACTTCACAATCACTACACAATCACAAGATCTACACTATCGAACTTACACACTATCTGAATCACACAAATACACAAGTTAATTACAATAGAGATTTGGTACTTAGAAGAAGAGAGGAGATATCACTAAATAACAATTCGTTTCTTGGCGAATACGAATGTTCTTCTCTTGCACTTGATTAAGAAAGGACAGATGGGAAGAAGAGATTAGATCACTTAAAACAAGATCTAAGAATGTTAGTGATCAAGAGATTTAGAGAGATAAAGAAGTTTTTTAGAGAGAGAAAGTTATCTGAAAATTTTGTGCTTGGAGGTCTATTTTTCTGCAAGGAATGGAGTAGTATTTATAGGCAAGAAAACCCAATGGTCACTTGTGGCGGTCCTGGCGGTCCCAGATATATCTAGGGGCCGCCAGGCCTATAAGGGGGTCGTCCAGTAGACTACGCTCCTGTTTTTATCTTTTTGTGGGGAAGGTTATATCTGTTATGGAACCTTCCATTTTGGGGGGAAATTTTGAATTTCAAATTTTAAGTTTTTAATAAAACTTTTCTTTTAATTAGAAAATATTTTGTATAATTATTTTTGTTAAATATTTTTGTAAAAATGTGATGGATAAGAGAAAAATATTTTCTTGATCACTAATCATGCTTAATGATTTGTTTGTTCATACCTTAAGTGATTACTAATCTTAGAAATGGAATTTTACGATTAATAATTTTTAAACGTTTAATTTTATCGTAAAAGTTTTTACATTTTGTTATTATCAAAACGTTGAGAGGTCGAAAAATGTAAATAACGTTTTTAGACATTATTTGTATTAACAATCTCCCCCTTTTTGATGATGACAAAATATAAACTCATTTTGTATAAAATTTAAAAGTTACAAATTATTAATAAGTTTTGTTCCATTTCTCCCACTTTTTGTCGAATTCAAAAAGGATGGTCATCGAGTAGTTGTAGAAAGAAGGAAGTCGACTATATCAAGACTCCCCCTTGATGTATGCTCCCCCTCGTTTGGGGCACCAAGGGATCGATCTTACAAAAATTGTTTGCTACAAAACAAAGTTAGAGGTACAAGTGCAAGACAAATATCTTTCAACAAGTAGCAATATAGCAATTAAAACATAAAGTGGCTTCATTCATTACTTAATAAGCTCATACAAGAAGCATTGATTTTAATGAAAATAGAACTAAGACTTGACAAAGAAACATTCATTCCTACAATACAACATAACTTAAACATACTACAAAAGGTAGATAAAGATACCATGACATAAGTCCTAGATGATCCTTGATTCATAGGAAATGACTTAGCAAAATGGTAGGGTGACCAGTTATGTGGTGATATGACCTAATTTTTAAGGGTTAGGTGGAGAGAGTGAATTCATAGTGGAGGTGAGGAGATACTCAAGGTGAGCAAACATTTGGTTCATTTTAACCCTAAGAAAAAAGATAAGATTGCGGTTGTGAAAACAAAAAAGACAAGTTGACCCATGATAGTCATGATAGTTAAAGTAAATGGGATGACCCATGAGAGGTGGTTGAGGTTGTGGTTGTGGTGAAGGTGGTGATGGAGTATCAAGAATGTAATCAAGAGGAGTGATTGGTGATAAAGAAAGTGTGATATCCAATAAAGGATGACTTTGAAGTGGTTGAGGGTTTGAAGGTCTAGGAGGAACATCCGAGATGTTGTCAAGGAAAGGGTTCAAAGGTTAAGGAGAGGTTGGTTCATTTGATGATAGTGGTGAAATTTGAAGTTTTGATTGAAAAGAAGAAGATGTGTTCTCTTGGCTTGATGATGTTTGATTGATGGATGGAGTTTTTGATGGTGCGTTTGGAGGAGTTGGAGATGAAGAAGTTGCTGTAGGAGAAGGTGTGGTGTTGACATCTTCATCACTAGAAATGTTAACAAATAGTTGTCTATGAGGGATTATGGTTAGTTTAATTTTCTTGGAAGGGTTAGAAGAAGAAGCTTGAGTGGAATTCCTGGTAGAAAGATTTGAAGAAGATGAAGATGAGAAGAAGAGTGGGAAGGAAGGATGGCATATTTAATTAGGAAGTATAGGATCAAAGTAGAAAATCATGAGGATTAAGATCATGGATTCCAAAAGTGGTTTAGCAAAATGCGGGAAGTTTAGCTGGGTCTAAGAGAGAATAGTCAACTGCACAGAAAATCAGGTAGTCACAGTAACAATTCCGTGACTTCTGATGGCGGTCCCATAATTACATGGCGGTCCCAGATATATTAGGGGGGCCACCCAGTATTTATGGGGGCCATTTTCTGGAGGATCAAAAATTTTCTAGTTTTTTAGTTTTTGTAAAATCTATCCAGAAAAAGTTTCCCGAAGACGCCCGTTTGTAGTCAATCCTATTTTATCAGGGATCATCTAATATCAAGCAATCAAATTTAAAAATTGATTATTCTAAATTCTATTAAGGAGACACATATAAGTATATGAATTAAGAGCTAATCAAGCATGATATAGATAACCATATTGTATCAAGGTGCATGCAAACAAGGGTTTAGGATGATAAAAATGAAATGATCATCCAAGGCAAGTTATATTGCCTGCACTACATTCTAATTTAGTACTAAATAGGGTAGGTTTAAGTACTTAATCATAATATAGTAGTAAATAAGATAAATAATGTTTTAAAACAATATTTCAAATTCCTTACTTCTTCATGTTCTTCCACATGTTTCTGAGGCCTTTCCCGATTGACCTTAATCCACCACGATGCTCATCTCGAATTTGAACTTGACGGTTGATGATTTCAGTTTGGCAGGTATAAAATGGTTCCATGTCGGGTTCAATATTAGGTGGGTTTTAAAAAACTTAAGGAACTTCATTTGTTAACGAATTGACATAACAAATGGGGGAAGGAGTGTTTGTACGCGAGGTCCTTTTGCCAATTCCATCATCATCATCGTTAAGATGAGAGGAGGACGGTTGGTCAAAGGCGGGAGAAGAAGAAGTGGAGTGACGACCTCTTCTCGTGCCACGATCCTTTCTAGTCTTTCGCTCTTATTGAGCGGTAAGAGGATTCATGACATGATCGTACAAGACATATGACTCTTTATACAGCTCAAGATTCTCATTCATGATGCATTTAAATAAACTGGTTAATAGCATACCATAGGATAGAATTAACCTAGATTGTTTAGTGACCGACTCTATTCCTTTCACCATGTAATAGGCGAGATTAAACTTTTCGGAGTTTACAACACAATAAAGCATGTAATAAAGATACGCGGGAACATGGTCTCGATTACCCTCCAAATAGAAGAGATTTTCCCGAATAATTTATTCCAAAGGTTTTAATGTAGACACAATTTCACAAGTGAGAATTTGATGATCTTGGACATCAATTTCTTGCTCATGACGAATGCGAGTGACTTGACCTTCTTGATCAGTTCAAATAAACCAAATGACATCATCAGGAGAAGGAGGGTTGGTTTGATATGGACCTTCCGAAGGGACACCATATGCCAACTCATTAAGTGACCATCTGTCAGTAAAGACACAAGCACCCTCACAAGGTATGTCAAGAATTTTTGCAAAATCTTCAAGAGAGTAAGAAAAGAATTGATGTTGGATTACGAATTTGACAAACATTTGACCCTCGTCGGAATAGTTCAATTGAAATTAACTATAAAATTCAAGTATGAAGCGAGGATAAATTTTGTCATTGATTTCAAGAAGACACTCAAACTCGACAAAACTAAACAAAGACCAAACATAATGTAGTTCTGTAAAGTCCTCAAAAACCACCCGACCCTCATGAATGTAGCGACTTTTAAGGTTTCGTAGTCTTTCTTTTAGAGGTGTACGGTATTCATGTGAGATAATTGGGATATAATGTCATGTATTCTTATAGTCTTTAGATGATTTGCGAGGCATGATTACCTAAAAGAAATTAAGTCACATTTTATTATCGGTTACCTGTAATATTTTAATGGCATTGTTTCTAGTGTGTGCCTAAATGTGACAAATGTAGAGTAATGATTAACTCGACCTAAGATTAAAATCCTAAGAGTTAATCCAAACGCTCCTTAGTTTGATTTTGCTCATCCAAACATGTCGAAAAATACATATGAATTATGTATCTTGACCTTTGTTCATGAGATTATTATGCATGTGCTTAAAAACATTTTTGGGTTGTATTAACAATGCATAACAACAATTTTATCATGTTCCTAACATGAGTGATTTGAAAATAAAATTGGGGTTTTGGTTCGAAATCAATTTTTTGACAAACTCACTAATGTATGCAAATCCTATGTCTACGGGAAGCATATTAGTTATACATTGTAATCTAGTAGTCCTAATTGTACAAAATTGAAAGAAAAATGGAAAATCCCGAATTTCAATTTTTGTGTTCATCATGAACTCTAGACTCAAATTGAAAGAAATTAGATGAAATGACTTACAATTAATGATTGTGATGATATTAGGAATGATTGTAAGTGTTAATTTTATCTTCAATTACTGTTTTAATGGTTGATTTTGAATTTTGGGTTGATTTTGAATTTTGGGTTGTTTTTGGTCGTGTTCGTCGCTGCAGTAGGGAGAGGGGGTGTTTGTTTCTGTGTTTTGAATTTTTTGACTAAGTGTGAAATATGGTGTTTGCCGTTGGCGGTCCCATATCGATAAGGGGGGCGCCCAAATTTGCTTTGGAGCCTCCTGGGATATGGGGCCGCCCTCAGCGAGGGACTTTGGACTTAGTTTTGACAGAAATTTTACAAAGAGGAGTGACGTTTTAATTTGCATTTCGCAAATCAAAAATATCTAACTAGCTTCGGATGAAGTAGTTGAATTGTCACGACGCAGAATGGAACGCGGACTAGAATTGAGACAGAAGAAAGAGAAGCGGGCTAATATGATTTATGGAATGTGTTCCATCATTCCTAAACCAAGACGTAGATAGTTAAACGGTTCACGTTTAAGGTGATTCGTAAGAATGTCAACGATGTTGTTGACGGACGACACTTTTCGATTGAGATATGTCCTTTTTGGACATTATCACGAAGAAAGTGGTGACAAATTTCGATGTGTTTGGTTTGAGAATGTTGCACCGGGTTTTTGCTAAGGTTAATCGCGCCTTTATTGTCGCACATGATCGGGACGTCGTCAAGTCGAACGTCGTAGTTGATAAGAGCTTGTTTCATCCATAGTGCTTGTTGATATGCCTTTTCGGCGCTTACGTATTCGACTTCGGTAGTAGATATAGCAAGATCGGTTTATTTCTTTGAGAACCAAGATGTCAAATAACATCCCATGAATGTACAAATACCGCCAGTGCTCTTTCGGTCCACATAATCTCCCACATGATCATAGTCGGCATATACTATTGTTTCTATGCCGGTCCCTTTAGGAGACCATAATCCAAAGTGCGTAGTGCCTTTAATGTATCAGAAGATACGCTTAACCGCTTCAAGGTGAGAGGTTTTGGGAGCCTCTTGGAAGCGGGAACAAAGGCAGACACTAAACATGATATCGGACCTACTTGTCGTTAGGTATAATAAACTACCTATCATGCTTCGATACTTGGTACTATCTACCGACTCACACTCTTCGTCTTTTGTGAGTTTGGTAACGAAGGACATGGGGGTTTTCATTGGTTTAGATTCTTTTAAGCCAAATTTCTTAAGCATTTCTTTAATATAATTAGATTGATTAAAGAAAATACCATCTTCCATTTGTTTTATTTGTAGTCCAAGGAAGAAGTTAAGTTCACCCATCATGCTCATCTCGAACTCGTCATGCTTGATTTTGGAAAATTTATCACACATGTCTTGACAAGTCGAGCCAAATATAATGTCGTCGACATATATTTAAACAATGATGAGGTTTGAACTTTTCTTCTTAGTAAAAAGAGTGTTATCTACCATTCCCATTTTATATTCATGTTTAATAAGAAAAGCTTTTAATCTATCATACCAAGCTTTGGGTGCTTGTTTAAGACCGTATAAAGCTTTCTTTAGTTTATAAACATGATCTGGTTTTTCAAAGTCAATGAATCCTGGAGGTTGTGCCACGTATACCTCCTCATTGATAAAACCGTTCAGGAATGCACTTTTTACATCCATTTGGAATAGCTTAAAATCTAAAGCACAAGCATAAGCTAATAGTATCCTAATTGACTCAAGTCTAGCAACTGGGGCATAAGTTTCATCATAATCGATGCCCTCTTGTTGATTATAGCCTTGAGCAACTAACCTAGCCTTATTTCGAGAAACAATACCGTTCTCGTCTAACTTATTTCTAAACACCCACTTAGTTCCTATGATTGTCATATTCCTAGGTTGTGGAACTAACTCCCAAACGTCGTTAGCAATGAATTGATTTAATTCTTCTTGCATAGCGACTATCCAACTATCATCCGTTAAGGCTTCATTCACATTCTTAGGTTCTATAGTTGATATAAAACAAAAGAAGTTACTTTGGTTTTGGGCTTGTGATCTAAGGGTTCTTTGGTTAAGGTTTCCTATGACATTTTCTAATGGATGGTTCCTAGATTCCTTAATATTGACTATTTCGTCAATCTCTAAAGTTTCATCCTCAATGTCATTTTCTAGGTTTTTCTTTTCGGTAACCTTAATTGCTTCTTCTTCATCTAAGTCATCATCCACCAAGGGTGATGTCTTAGAGGGTGGAGGAGTTTCATCGAATGTCACGTTGAGTGATTCTTCGACTTTCCTAGTATGTTTGTTAAGGATGATGTAGGCTTTACTATTTTGCAAAAACAGTTGAAACCTTGGATACATTATAACACTTTTTAGATTAGAATCCAAGTTTCTTTCAACAAAATTACCCATCAAAAATCAATTTAGAAAAAATTAAACTTTGATTCTTACTAAACATATAACTTCAGATGCAAATAATTGTACCAAATTCATTCCAAGCAGTTGATTTAACTTAAACCATTGCAGATGGTATGTAATATGAAGAATACTTCCATTGATGGGAAAAATAAATATATAAAAAGTACGTCTATTCGAGAAAGATTCTCATATCCATAAATTGAAGGGTTTTTCAAAAATTCCAGTATTTTGGTGAGACACGCAATACCAATCCTCATCATTAAATTAAAGACTCTCACTCATAGATTGATTCCGATATTACTATTGTCATGCATTAACTTAGGCAGCATTTGTCTTTCATTATTTTACTATTTTCGATCTTTGCAGTAGACCAAAACTGCTCAATATAAGACACATAGATAGTTGGACTTACAGTTAAGGCATAACGTATTGGGTTAGCATTCAAAAAGTCCACTATCTCATAAAAATCAGCATTCTTTGTGGATTTTTCCTAGTAAGCAACCATGTTGTGTGAATCAACAAATTTTATGAGCCTTCTGAGTGATACTTACTTAAAAGTCGGTGATGAAAATTGAGTTTTGAGGTTTGTGATTGAGAGTATTTTAAAAGATTAAGAAGAACTTATGGTGATTCAAAATGCTTAAATATGTATTATAGAAAACCTATAAGCGAAGTATACCTTTTAAGAACCAAAAAATACCTCTCAGCAGTTGTACACTCTAACGTAACCAAGCAGTAGTAAGTATCCTGGCAGCATTAACTATTGCCTGGGCAAAGCAACTATCCTAGTAGCCCCGCAGTATAACTATTAGCCTGCAGTACCACAATTTTTCGCCCAGCAATACTAAGTAATGCCCAACAGCATTAACTTTTTGAGTTACCAGTTATAACCCTAATTTCATCCTTAGCATTTCCAACCCATTCCAATCATTAATCTATCCAAACAACACTTCAGAGATTAAGCATTCCAATGCTAGCAGTCAAAAATTGAAAACGACTAACATCAAATGCTTTTGTGAGTAAATCTGCAACATTGTTATTAGTGTGAATCTTGATTACTTGTATTAATCTCTTCTCATATGAATCCCTGATGAAGTGATGTCTAATCTCAATGTGCTTAGTCTTTGAGTGAAACACTGGATTTTTAACTATGCATATTGTGCTTTCATTGTCAATGAAAATCTTGGTGTTCATAAAGTTGTATCCATAATCAAGCAATTGATTTTATATCCATAACACCTATCCACAGCAACTAGATGCAGCTACATACTCTGCTTTAGTAGTAGAGATGGCAACTACAATTTGCTTCTTGCATTGCCATGAAATCAATCTTCTCCTAAGAAATTGACAACCTCATGTTGTGGATTTCCTGTCTAAACTAGCACAGCCATAGTCACAGTCAGTATCAGCTATCCAATCAAATGTAGAGATCCTTAGGATCAAATGCCCAATTAGGTTGACCCTTTCAAGTATCATAAAGATTCCCTTTTCACAGCATGAAGATGTGAAACATTAGGTGTGAACTTGGAATCTTGCACAAGCACAATACAGCAAACATTATATTCAGGCCCATGAAGATGTTAAAAATACATCCAGTGAGCCATCAAGATGAAGCTATATAAGTGAACATCAACATCTTTAGCATTTCCATCCTTCATCAAAGGCTTTTAAGTTTCCATAGGTGTACTTGTTGTCTTCACAGTTGAAAATCCAAACTTCTTCAAAATTTCATCCATATACTTGTCTTGACTGATGAAAATTCCATCATCTTTCCTGTGTCAATGTAGTCCTAAGAAGAAGTAAGCTCACCCATGATAGCTTATATCTGGAACTTCTTATGTATGTACATTTCTCAAACTTAGTACATAAACTCTTCTTAGTAGATCCAAAAATGATATCATCTACATATACTTGAACTGGTAGAATATCACCTTTGACTCTTTTAATGAACGAAGTCTTATTTATCTAACCTCTCTGAAATCTATTATCCAATATACAGGTAGATAAACTCTCATACCAAGCCTAAGAGCTTATAAAGAGACCATATAGTGTCTTTTCTACCTTATAAACTCTGTTAGGGAACTTTGAATCTTCAAACCCTAGAGGTTGACATACATAGACTTCCTCTTCAATCTTGCCATACAGAAATGCACTCTTCACATCCATCTGATACACAACAAAGTCTTTGAATGAGGCATAGGCTAAGATACCCCCCCCCCCCCATTAAAAAAATTTTGCTTCAATCCTAGAAACTGGAGCAAAATCCTCATCATAATCTATTCCCTCTTCTTGAGTGTAACCCTGTGCAACCAGCCTTGCCTTGTTTCTAACCACAATACCTCTTTCATCTTTCTTGTTTTTGTAGATCCATTTTGTTCCAATGGCCCTCTTGCCATATGGTAAATTAACTAAAGTCCAAACCTTCTGCAGTTTAAACTGTAGAAGCTCATCTTGCTTCTCAATCCAGCTGGACCTGTCAAAGGCTTGAAATGCCTTCTTGTGTCCTACTTGTGATAGAAAACAAGCAACAGACAAACTAAAATCTTTATGGTTGATCCTCTATTGCACTGAACTAAACATACCATGGTCAGTCACACTCTTTGTCATTCTTCTGGTTTGAGGTGTTTGAATGTATATCTCCAATGATTTGTTCAAGTGGATGATCCTTGTGAATTCTGGTAGTTGGAGTAGGACTGACAAGGATATGTGTATCCAAATTAGTCATGTCAGCCTCGCATCCCATACATCTTCCATCATCATACTGAATAGACAATTTCTTCCAATTTAGGACATATTTGGATCATCAACACAAAATCGAATTATCCCAAGAGACTATATTACTCATCACAGCGTTAATCTTTTATGCTAGCAGTATTAACAGTTGAACTAACAGTATTAATATTGTTATAATGTTAACACTTTCATCATGCTCTTGATTAACTCTTGGCTCTGCTGTATTTGGCACCTCATTATCTTCATTCTCTAGATGTTCAGCATCCTTCTTTTCCTCCCCCCCTGATGGTTTGAATCCAGCATCAGGAGAATCCTTCGAAATAGAAGTGAATGGTGGATCTTGAGTAAAAAATGGTAGCAGTATGTAATCTTTGCCAGGTACTGACGACCATTCTAGCTATTACCTCATTTATCACATGCTGTTGTATCTGCAATACCATTAGATTGAAACCCTGCAACAACTGCCATCATACTTCATTAGATTTTGTTAGAGCAACTATATCAAAAAGCCAATTAAGGTCAATTTCCTGCAATATTAAGGGTGTTTCTGTCCCTAAACTTGACAAGCAGGTATCTTCCTACAATCCTAGTTCTAACTGTATTGAAATACCCTGAATGCTTTGCTATGTAGAGTAACCCTACAAAGAAACCCTTCATCAAGCCCATTCATCAAACTTGCCTAGGTGAATCAGGGTATTAAAGGATTATAACAGGACAATACCAAATGTCCTCATGCAGCTAAGGCAGGTTTTCTACCTAGAAAACCGTTCATAAGGGGTCTTAATGTGAGAGCTTGACAACTAACCCATCCCAATTTTTTGGACATAAAAGCATTTTACTGCTTCAGCCCAGAAAGTTTTTGGTAATTTTGAATCAGTTAGCATAGTCCTAGCAGCCTCTATTAGTGTCCTATTTTTCCTTTCTGCTACTCCATTTTGTTGTGGAGTCCTAGCAACACTAAATTCCCTCTTAATACCCTTCATTTCACAGAACTGATTCATGACCTTATTCTTGAATTCAGTCCCATAGTCCACATCTGATCACTTCACCTAAGGTCCTATTAGATTTTCTATCTTGTAATGAATGTATTAAATGATTTCACTAGTTACAACCTTAGTGGCTAAGAAGAAAACACAACTAAACTTACTATAGTCATCTGTGACAACTAGGCAGTACATCTTTTTCATTAGACTCTTTACAAATGTTGGGCCAAATAAATCTATATGCAACATTTGTAAAGGTTTGCTGATTGAACTGATTATTTTGGTCTTACAAGAGGCTTTGTATTGCTTTCCCTTCTGACAAGCAACACAGGTTTGATTAATTTCAAAAAGTTTTAAAGGTAAACCTCTTACAAGGTTTCCCTTAACCAGTTTATTTATAGTTTTGAAATTTATATACCTAAGCATTCTATGCCAAAAGAATAGAATGCTCAATGTGCCTTTGCAAAGAGACAAGTTAGACCTCCTGAAGGTGACAATATTCATTAAACAACCTGTACAATGTTATCTTTCTAGAAACTCCTAAGCAATGCATGATTTTCATCAACTAGCTATAGTCATGGAGACAAAATAACACAATCAGGTGACTGTAAAAAGAATACTTACTAATATTCTTGTCACACATTTATGAGACACTAAAAAGGTTAAACTTAAGCTCCTTAACAAAGTACACATATTTAAAATTCAATTTACCTATACTGATTTTACCTTTACCAGTGATTTTACCTCCTTTGGGATCTCCTCTAAAGGCAACAAATCCACCATCAATTTCTTCATAATCAGAGAGGTATGACTTGTTTCCAGTCATGTGCCTAGAGCATCCACTGTCAATTACTCCTTTTTCCTGTAATTCTAGCTATGGATTGCTCTGCACCAAAAGTAAGAGAATCAGGCTCTCTTGGGACCTAAGCCATTATAGACTTAGATCTGCCTTGTGCATCAACATAGTCAAATCTTTTAAAGTTCATTGATGGAGACATGGTCTAAAACTTTTTGCTTTGGTCTCCAAACCCGACATGCTGAGGCCTTAACAGCATTAGCCTCAATTCCCTTATTATCACTTACAACTGTTTTGGCCCACCGGAGTAATAAAACAAAAATTTTTTTCACCTAACAGTATAAACATTATAATTCATTTAAATTATAGTTCTTATTGTTTTAAACCTGTTAAAGGTCCTTCTAACACAATGAATGTGCTCTAATAAAAACATTTGATATTGGTCCTTCGCACAATTCACAATCGGGTCATAGGTGAGGCAGTATTAACTGATACTGCAAGCTTTGGAAAGAGTATTTTGCCTAGCAGTAGTTAAGGTTTTATGGCCAGATATCATAAAGACTCTTTTGAAACAAAATTTCCTTTTAGTATGAGGGTGGGTCAATCACTTTGCGAATTTTGTTGATTCACCCTACTAGCAATGTTTATACCGGATTTTTCCACCATTTTCTTTCATAAATAATCACAATCTTTGATTAAAAGGTTAAAACAGCCAACAACCCATATCACAGCTTTATTTGTTAAACTATAAAAATACTTCCTAATGTTCTGAGCTCATTAAATTATCTAGTTTCTCTGTTACCTTTTATGAACTGATTGACAGTTTTTTCCCTAGGGTATTAAGCTTGCTTTATCATTCTCTACCTTCTCAATAGCTCACTATGAATTTCACAATTCCTTAATTTAACAAATTCTACTTTAGCAAAACTGGTTTTTCTTGTTATAGAGACTTTAAACTCAATCCATTCTCATCCTCACTGTCAGATATCAAATCTAATAATTGGTTCACTAACAGACTTAGGGTTTTGACTTACTATCTTACATAACTAGTTGCAACGAAAGTCAACGAGCACTAGTTTATTGCCTCACTAAAAACATATTCTTCCTCATCAGCAAGTACCAAATTAGGCTTAGGGGGCATGAAGTTCCCAGTATAGGGAGGTGGAACTGCATGATACCCTTCACATGTTTTGTACTTATCATTCACCTGACTATCAAACACTTGACTATCAATCACTTGACTATCATACCCTACACCAGCCTTGAACTTATCACTTACTTGAATCTCTAACAGTTTGCTTAGATTCTTAGATGAAGTTTTAAACTTTTTTAAGGTAAGTTTTAAATCATCTCTTTCCTTTTCAGCTTTTTCAGATTTCTTTCTAAGCTTTGTTAGTGCATTATCTCTCAACATAATATCAAGTTTTAAAATCTTTATATCCTCTTCAAAAACAACCTCATTCTTTTTATACACATCTAGTCTAGCCTCTACAGATTCTAGACCTGCTTTATAAGCTCCTACATTTAATTAAGACTTATTAAAATCTTTTGTCAAATTATCATAATATTCTTTGAGATTACATAAGATATAAACATGCTTTAGAACAAGTAGATTACCTCAAATCAGAGCTTGAGAAAACTTATAAAGAAACCTAAAGATGTATATGCCATAAGTGCAAAGTTTGTAGGTCCTTCTTTAGCCTGGTTTACAGCCAGTCATACCCAAGTCAATCTTGAGCACCAAAGCTTTTGATCTTTGTTGTTATCCACTAACACCTTCCCTACCTTATAGGCACCTGTTCTTGTTCTCTAGCCTTGGAGCCCTACACTCTCTTGTAAAGTGGCCCTATTTATGGACAGTTATAGCATTCAACCTTTTGATTTGTTAACCCTAATGGTCTCAAACCATTGGCACTAAGCTTCCATTCATCTTATTTAGGAATCTTTCTGGACTCTCATGGCTTCATACCAAACTGCCACTTTAGAACCATCTCTTCTAATCATCATCATCAATCTGTTTGTAAAGTCCTCATTATTCTAATTTGTATACTGTTGAATTAGGTTTGCAAAGAAAGAATAGATCACAGCATCACTCATACTATCAGATTGCAGAGTTAGAACATGGACTTGATTTGGAACTGCAGAGTTATTGAAGAACATAAAAAGCCACATTTTGTGATTTTTGGTTTGAGCTTGATGACCCTTTAACTTCAGTTTCATAAATCTTTAGATTGTTGTATAGGCCATCCATGCTTAAGGTGTCTAAATCAGGTTTGTTCCTCCAGATCAAGGTATGAGTCTTTCATTCTGATAGGAGACTTCTTAAAAACTGCATATTCATATCTTCTTGAGAAATAGTTTCACCCAGAATCTCTAGCTGACTGATAAGCTTTTGAAGCCAATCAAAGGTTTGAATTACAAGACCTCTTAAGCTTGATCCAATTGAAATTCACATACTGTTGCTTTAAGAAGTGTCTTCTGAGTTTTCTTTGACTCCTTATTACCTCCAAACCTTTTCTCTATAGCTTCCATCAGAGTATTGGCACATTTTTAGGTATTAAACATTAGTTGATATTCATTTGGAAGAGCCATTAATAATGTACCTCTTGCCTTTAACTCATTCTTCCTTGCTAACTTCTCATCTGGAGTTGTAGGAGGATATGTTTGCTCAACACCATCAATAGTTCTCTTTGGTGGAGGTGAGTCTCCATTTACTATTACTTCCCAAAGAGCATAATCTGTCATTAGGAAGTATTGTTCTATCTTTATTTTCCAAAGCTCAAATCCCGCCACTGGATTGAACACTGCAGATTTTGCATCAGCATCATTGGTGAAGAACATGCCTTCCTGTTTTTCAAACAAACAAAATAGATCTGGTATGTGGTTAGATATTTCTTCTTATTCAAAGTTTCTCAACCTGGCTCTGATACCACTTGTTGATCCCACTTGAATAGATCTTTCTAGCTTGTTAAAAGGCTTAGTTGTATTGAATAAATCCAAGACAACTATGATAGAAACTTTGATTAAATATATCAAAGACTATGTGAAAAATCTATCTATGATATTAAGAAGAATAAGCAATAAAACATAACAAACAAGATTGTAATCATATACCAAACTTCAACCTTCATATATTAAACAAACACTTTTAATATGTTAGGGTTATACAAAACATTGAAGCTATAACAAAACGATTTCTAGATGTTAATCTGAAGATATATATGAGATACTAACCTACAAGCCCTAGGGTCACCCTTTATACACCAGGAACCCCTAATGGGCTTACAACGCGTATCTAAACATACAATAATCTTATCCTAAAATATCTATTCTAATCACATCAGCAGTACTAACAAATAACTAACAAGTACTAACTTATAACTACAGCATAAACTCTTCTAGCAGAGTAAATAAAACTAGTATTAAAACTTACAACTAGCAGTAGTAATGACCTTAGAATAATTTCCTGCAAATCTCACCAGTATTAGAACTATAACCACGTATTTAATCTCATAAACTAGCACATAACATAAACCAGTAGTAGTCTAAAGGTAAGAGCCTATTATTCCCAACAGATATTTATTCCTTTCCAACTCATTTCACCTCATTAAAATAGTGATACTTTTAGTAATATCCCTATTGAAATAGATAATCTAGTGTGTGCTAAAAGTGACAGATGTGGAGATAGACGATTACTTCGCCATAAAAATAAAAACCTAGAAGTAAATCCAAACGCTCCTTAATTTTGATTTTGCCTCATCAACAGTCGAAAACTACATATGTAAATATGTATCTTGACCTTGTTCATGGATCATTAGCATGAGTTTAAAAACATTTTAAGTTGTATTAACAATGCAAAACAACAATATATATTATGTTCCTCACATGAGTGATTTGAAATAAAATTGGGGTTATGTTCGAAATCAAAATTTTTGACAAATTTACTAGTGATGTAATCCTAAAGGTCAACGGGAAGCATATTAGTTATTATGCATTTATAACCTAGCCAGTCCTAATTGTACAAAATAGAAGATAAAAATAAAAAATCCCCCACATTTTTAATTTTATGTCAATCACGAACCCTAGACTCAAATTGAAACAACAATAGATGAAATGACTTTCAATGATTATCTTTGTGATGTATATGGAAGATATAATAGTGATGGAATTAGAATCTTCCAAAAGTGTTTTGGGGTGGTTGATTTTGGAGTTTGGGTGTTTTGGTTTCGGGTTCGTTCCCACCAGCAGGAGAAAGGGGTGTTGTATTTTCATGTTGTTAATTTTAATTTGACTAAGTATAGATTTTGGTGTCTGCTGGTGGCGGTCCCATATCGATCAGGGGGCCGCCTGAAAAAGATTAGGGGCCGCCTGAGATATGGGGGCCGCCCGTATTATGGAATTTTTGGACTTTTAAATTTTAACACGAATTTACTAGAGAGAGTGACTACATTAATATGCATTTACGCAGAATTAAAAATATCTAACATAGTAGTTTAAAAAATAGTCACGACACGGAATGGGACACAGACTAAATTGAGACAGAGGAAAAAAAAAGAGAAGCGGACTATAAACAATTATGGAAAGTTGTTCATCATTCCTAACCAAGACGAGATAGTTAAACGATTACATGTTTAAGGGTTTCATAAGAATGTCGACGAAGTTGTTCGACGGACCGCAATATTTCGATTATATATGTCCTTCTGGACCAAAATCCCGAAAAAAGTGTGACAAATATTATCGCTATGTTTTGGTTCGAGAATGTTGCACCGGGTTTTTGCTAAGTCAATCGCGCCTTTAAATTGGTCCCACATGAACGGAACGCTCATCGAGTCGAATGTCGTAAGTCGATAGAGAGCTGGTTTTCATCCATAGTGCTTGTTGACATGCTTTTCTCGGCACTTACGTATTCGGCTTTCGGTATTGATATAGCAAGAGCCGTTTTGTTTCTTCAAGAACCTAATGATGTCAACATACACATCCCCAACGAATGTACAAATACCGCTATTGCTCTTTGGTCCACATAATCTCCTGCATGAGCAGAAGTCGGCCTAACAATTGTTTTCTATGTTCGAGGTCCGTCTCAGGGATACCATAATCCTAAGTGCGTAGTACCTTTAATGTATCGAAAGATACGCTTAACCACTTCAAGAGTTTTGGGAGCCTCTTGGAATGCGGGAACAAAGGCAGACACTAAACATGATATCGGCATGACTTGCCGTTAGGTATAATAACCTACCTATTTATGCCTCGATACTACGGTACATCTACCTGACTCATACTATTTGTCTTTCGTGAGTTTTTGGTATCAGAGGACATGGGGGTTTTCATTGGGTTAGATTCTTCTAAGCCAAATTTCTTAAGCATTTCTTTAATATATGTAGATTGATTAAAGAAAAATACCATCTTCCCATTTTGTTTATAATTGTAATTCCCAAGAAGAAGCTAAGTTCACCCATCATGCTCACTCTAACAACGTCATGCATGGATTTTGGCAATTCATCACACATAATGGAAACATGTCCTTGACAAGTCGAGCCAAATATAATGTCGTCGACATATATTTAAACAATGATGAGGTTTGAACTTTTCTTCTTAGTAAAAAGAGTGTTATCTACCATTCCCATTTTATATTCATGTTTAATAAGAAAAGCTTTTAATCTATCATGCCAAGCTTTGGGTGCTTGTTTAAGACCGTATAAAGCTTTCTTTAGTTTATAAACATGATCCGGTTTTTCAAAGTCAATGAATCCTGGAGGTTGTGCCATATATACCTCCTCATTGATAAAACCGTTTAGGATTTCACTTTTTACATCCATTTAGAATAGCTTAAAATCTAAGGCACAAGCATAAGCTGATAGTATCCTAATTGACTCAAGTCTAGCAACTAGGGCATAAGTTTCATCATAATCGATGCCCTCTTGTTGATTATAGCCTTGAGCAACTAACCTAGCCTTATTTCGAGAAACAATACCGTTCTCGTCTAACTTATTTCTAAACACCCACTTAGTTCCTATGATTGTCATATTCCTAGGTTGTGGAACTAACTCCCAAACGTCATTAGCAATGAATTGATTTAATTCTTCTTGCATAGTGACTATCCAACTTTCATCCGCTAAGGCTTCATTCACATTCTTAGGTTCTATAGTTGATATAAAACAAAAGAAGTTACTTTGGTTTTGGGCTTGTGATCTAAGGGTTCTTTGGTTAAGGTTTTCTATGACATTTTCTAATGGATGGTTCCTAGATTCCTTAATATTGACTATTTCGTCAATCTCTAAAGTTTCATCCTCAATGTCATTTTCTAGGTTTTTCTTTTCAGTAACCTTAATTGCTTCTTTTTCATCTAAGTCATCATCCACCAAGGGTAATGTCTTAGAGGGTGGAGGAGTTTCATCGAATGTCACGTTGAGTGATTCTTCGACTTTCCTAGTATGTTTGTTAAGGATGATGTAGGCTTTACTATTTTGCGAGTAACCTAAAAAGATACCTTCGTATGACTTTGGGTCAAACTTTGTAAGGTAGTCTTTAGTGTTTAAAATGAAGCACTTGCTTCCAAACACTCTAAAGTAATCTCAAAAAAAACTAAGTAGGTTCCTATCTTTAAGAGTTTGTAAGTTTATTTCCTAAGATGGCTCTAATTAGGATTCAGTTGAGAATGTATGTTAAAGTGTCTACTGCGTTACACCAAATCTTTTGTAGTAATGATTGCTCATTCAACATATTCCTACTCATTTCTTGAAGTGTCTTATTTTTTCTTTCAACCACGCAATTTGATTGAGTGCGTGGAGCTGAGAAGTTATGTGTAATTCCATTGCTATTATAAAACTCTCCAAATTGCACCTCATTATTTAATTCCCTACCGTGGTCGGTTCTTATTGATACTATTGTACATCCTAATTGGTTTTGAATTTTCTTACTAAATATTTCAAATTGATCGAAGGCTTCGATTTTGTCCTTAAGGAATCTAGTCTAAGTATACCTAGAGTAGTCATCTACTATGACTAAGGTGTAGCGGTTTCCTCCGTAACTCCGTACGGCGGATGGACCGAAGAGATCCGTAGGAAGGAGTTCTAAGCATCTAGTCGTTGAGACTATATTCTTAGCCTTATGACTAGCGTGAGCTTGTTTTCTAATTTTGAAAGCATCACAGAAGTGTTGATCAAACTTAAGCTTAGGTAAGTTTCTAACTAATTCCTTAGATGCTAACAATTGAATAAGACGTATATTTGTGTGACCTAATCTCCTATGCCACAACATGGAATTTTCATTAATCGTTGCTACATAAATTTGATCTTTAGGCTTATTTCCTAATTTTATTACGTATAAGCCTTTCTTCCTAATACCTCTATCTATGACCTTACCATCCTTAGTGATTTCACTATTATGTTCAGAGAAAGTTACTCTACATTTATTATCACATTATATTTGTCCTATACTTAACAAGTTAAATCTTAAGTTATCTACATGGTCTACATTATCTATTTTGAGAGATTCATTCAAAATCGTACCTTTGTCAATGATGTTACCGCGAAGATTGCTACCAAAAATAACATTACCCAGGGGAGAGAAACCCCTATCCGGCCGCCACTCCATGGTTGCTCTCCTACCTTTTTTTATCATCTTGGAACCCTAAAAACTTTCTTGTTTTTAGGGATTTTGATCGATTGATCTTTTTATTGATCTATCCATCTTATTATTCGAAACCATTTTTTAGGGTTTTGATTTGTACGTGCGGCTCACCCTAATCTGATCGTTGTTCTTATCTATTCTTTCCCATTCATCGTCTATATATATCATGTTTATGATCTGTATGGATCTGAATCGGAGCTAAGGTTTCATTCTAGTTTTAGGGTGTTCGCTGTTGGTTTGTGGTTGTGGAATGATTGATATTTTTTGGTTAATCTTTCCATTCGTTATTCGAAACTTGTTTGGTTTTGATTGTTTATGTGTGGCTATTAAAACCTTAGTGCTTCAACTCTTTAACTTCGTTTTTCTTGTTCTGAACCTTTATCGTTTTAGTTATGATCTGATTTAGGGGTTTTAGCAATAAGATTTAAATCTATGCTTATGTTTTGGTGGGTTATTATGGCCGTAGCTTCTAGTTTGATTAAAACCCTAATTTTATAGGGTTTCGATTTATGTTGTTGTAATCTTGGATCTTAATTGATCTAGGGTTTGCTCGGTCCTGCTGTTCGGTATGGGTTATGTGACGGCTGGTAGAAACCTTAAACTTTTAGGGTTCTTGTGGCTGCTTTTACCACACATATCGGTGTACATAATGCTGGTTGCTCGGTTGTCTTATCATCCTTCTGATTCTTTTTACCTAATGTATTTATCAACGTGTGAAGATCTAGATTAGAGGCATGACATGGGAGTGTCAAAACCCTAATTCTAGGGTTTTGTTTTAGACATGAGGCTATTATTAGTCTTTAGATTTATTGTGGTAAGTACTCTTTCATGTTCGTCTCTTGGTTTTGGTATCAAGCTTTGTTTTGGTACGATTGATGACCTTGAAGGGAGGGTTCGCGCATAGAAGTAGGACATGTACTTATGTTGCTGATGATTTCGAGCAGCCATGTTATGATGTCCCTTGGTTTGTATTACAATGGAAGTTAGCCAAGAAGGCTATTAGGTAGTTTGCTGGATTTAATGAATCATAGTTTGTCTTTTGGTTCGCCTTTATAGAAGTTAGCCGCAAAGGTTATTTAGAAGTTGCGACTGAAATACTCTGCATGGACACTACTTATTCTCAAGGTTTTAGAATGGGTTTCAGAAGCTGTTTGTAGCCATCTTGATGGCTTAGAACTAGGAAGATAGTATGGTGTCTTTCTTTTGTTGTAGTAAGAATGGTGTGTCATTCTTATTTTTTTTATCTTTAGACTATGGTGCGTTGTTATGCCCATGTAACGGGCTGGGCTATAGGAATTCACCTACACCTTTTGTACTTAAACGCTTTTTTTTGTTATACTATTTACCGGGGAAACCCTTTACTAAAAAAAATAACATTACCTCCGTTGTATGCTTTGTAGCTTGAGAAGAGCTTTCGGTTACCCGTTATGTGTTTGGAGAATCCGCTATCCTTTATCCACTCATCGGGTTCCAAGTCGACTCCAAGGCATATCTCACTGGATGCTTGAGCTACGAGACACGTTTCGTTTTGACCTTCTCGTCATCTTCTTCACCGCTATCACTCCAAGAACCTCCGACAAAAGCTCTTTGGTTCTTGTCTTTTGGTGGCTTTAGACGTTCTCCAATAAGATGATTCGGGTCGCCGCATCTAAAGCATTTTCTATCACTTTTACCGTTTTTGTTGTCTCGGCTTCTTTGGAACATCTTTTTGTCGTTCTGAGGTTGTCTCACGAATCTTCCTCTTCTTTTGAAGAACTTCTTGAATTCTCTTACCGCCATGGCGTACTCTTCGTCTTCACTTCCAGAAGTCAAACACTCTTCATCACTAGATTCTTCTTAGCCTTTAAAGCAAGAGATTTCCTTTCAACTTTTGCTTTGACTATTTCAGAATCTTTCTTAATGATCATTTCGTGAACTTTGAGATTCCCGATAAGTTCATCAAGAGATAGTGACGTTAAGTCTTTTGACTCTTCAATCGACGTGACCTTTGCTCTCCATTTAGGATGTAGAGCCTTAAGAAACTTCCTAACATAGTTCTTGCTAGAATAACCTTCATCAAGAGCTTTTAGACTAGTAATAATAGTATTAAATCTAGCAAAAGCACTATCTATAGATTCGTCTTCGAAAATGACGAATTGTTCATATTGTTGAACCAAAAGGTCGATCTTATTATCTTTGACTTGACTATTACCTTGGTGGGTGATTAACAATGTTTTCCAAGTTTATTTTGCCGTATTACACATGAAAATTCTTTCATATTCTTTTCTAGGCAAACCATTATAAATAACCATTTTAGCTTCGTTATTTTTCGCAAGTCTCTTTTTAAGATCATCGGTTTGTTTATCAAAAGGGATACCCTCATCTAATTTGGTTTCCGAATTTTGTACAATAGGTTAAAAATCATTGTTGGTAATAACATGCCAAAGATCTAGATCTATTGATTTAACATATGTCTCGAATCTATCTTTCTAATAAATAAAACTATCACTTTCAAAAAGTGGTGATCTTTGCATGGATTGCCCTTCTAGATATTTGTCAGAATTCATAGATCGGTCAAAGCTTTAAAATACAATATATTTTAAAAATCTAGAGTGACCTTGGCTTTTGATACCAATTGTGGAAACTAAAAAGGAGGGGGGGTGAATAGTTTACAGGTTCATTTTACATTTTAAAAGTTTGCTTTCAAAATACTTATATTCGAGTAGTATGTTCAACCAATCAACAATATGAATCAACAAAGTAAATATATAGACTAATAGTAAATAACAATCACAACAATATAAAGAGATGAGAGAATGAACAATCAAACCAAGACACCAAGATTTATAGTGGTTCGGCTACGAAGCTCTTCTTCGCCCTACTCCACTCCCCGAGTATCCTACTCGAGATTTCACTATGTCAACAAGCTCCCTTCAGGCGGAGAAAACCGTTTACACGTCGCTTATGTTATTTTCCGACACTAAGCTAAATGTCGAGTCCTAATCTTAGCTAGAACCAATCTACCACTTCATAATTACTACACAATCACTAGATCTACACTATCAGATTTACACAATATCCGAATCACACAATTACACAATATAATTACAATAGAGATTTGATACTTAGAAGAAGAGAGGAGAGATCACTAAATAACAATTTGATTCTTGGCGAATATGAATGTTCTTCTCTTGCACTTGAATGAGAAAGAAGAGATGAGAAGAAGAGATTAGACCACTTAAAACAAGATTTAAGAATGTTAGTGATCAAGAGATTTAGAGAGAGAAAGAAGTTTTTAGAGAGAGAATGTTATCTGAAAATTTCATGCAAAGAGGTCTGATTTTCTGCAAGGAATAGAGCAGTATTTATAGGCAGGAAAATCCGACGGTCATTGGGGGCGGTCTCGGCGGTCCCAGATATATAAGGGGGCCGTCAGGCCTATAAGGGGGCTGCCCAGTAGACTACGCTCCCTTTTTTGTCTTTTTGTGAGGAAGTTGTATCTGGTATGGAACTTTCCATTTTGGAAGGAAAATTTAAATTTCAAATTTTAAGTTTTTAATAAAACTTTTCTTTTAATTAGAAAATATTTTGTATAATTA
>BQNB010017209.1:7598-15098 GCA_026074375.1 Tanacetum coccineum
AACCTAATTAATTATAGGTCGTATAAGTATAATGTATTTAATATAAATACAACATTATAAGTTATAGAGTTACATCACCACCTAATAGTTTTTGTTTAATTTAAAAAGTCAAAACGATATTTCAATCGTATTTGATAAATAAATGTCTTACGTATATGTATCCGTAAAATAAAATGTTATCTTTGTCCAACAATTAATTATTTGTTAATAATACATGATTTTAATATTTTTTATTGATTAATATAAGGATATTTATATAATTAGTTTAATTATTTTATAAAATAATATTTATAAAGTTAAAAACGTATATAAATATTATATAAATGATACGACAATATTTCTTAAGGTTTTTATAGCCCAAACGGACTCGAAAACACTCGTAAACCATATTTTAAGTTTCTAACAGATTGTATATTTTTATAAAAATTACAGAAAAATGTTTATAAAAATAATTTAGTTTTTGTAATTTCGATTTATCCGAAATCTTTAAAAACGCGTAACTTGTTCATTTTAACTCCGTTTCGCTTGTTCTTTATATGTATGAAATCGTGACGAGATAAACTATTTAAATAAAATACTCATTGTTTTTATAAAAATCTGTGTCAAAACTGTAATTTCAAAACAGTTTATAAAATTACTTTTATAACTTTAAATCTTTTAAAACCCGTAACTCATTCGTTATAGCTTCGTTTTTTCGAGTTTCTTATATGCTTGGAATCCTCATAACATGTACTATCATCATAAAATATCCATGTATTTTTACCAGATCTGAAACACTGCCAGTTTTTGTAAAACTACTTTTATAAAAACACTTTTATATATTTAATTATCATAATCTTGTAAATGTCATAACTTCTTCGTTATAGCTTCGTTTTTCGAGTTATTTATATGCTTGGATTCCTTATGAAATGTACTATTATATAAAAATACTTCCAGAATTTATAAAATTTCGAATCTCAACAGAATAATTAAAACAGTTCGCATATGTATTTAATTTATAAACTAGTTTTTTATAATTTATTACTTGGTTATATTTGTACAAGTCTACTACCTTACTTTATACCACAACTTTGGTACATTTTAGGTCCTCTAAATTTTGTCCATCATTTTATGTCCAAGTAAAGTGTCCTCATATTTATTTGTGTATAAACTTTAATAATAAACTTTCAATAATTAATTTATAAACTAAATCTGTAAATTAACAAACAATTATAATAAGTATGTTCTTGTGTTCTATTATACTTTTAACATCATTTCATCACAAGAATAAGTAATTTCGAATCATAGATCAAGCTTATCGTATTTTATAAATCCATAAAATAAACCCTAGGTGGTGATTAACAAATATAACATGATATAAAATATGAAATTGAATAATTAGAAAGATTAGGATTATGTTTAGACCTTAATGAATATGTAAGAAGATGCTACACAAATCAAACCCAAGTATTTAACCTTAAATACTTTAAAGAAAACCCTAATTCCAACTAGAAAACCCTAATTATCTTGCTTGAATAAACCTTGTATAATCAACACCCAAGCTTCCAAATCACCTTGAACCACCTTAGATATTATACCAAAGAACACTTGTATGCTTAATACCTTGCTAGAATAAAAACTATGGAAACCCTAATTGTTGTTTTTTAGCCGTGGGTTTAAGGAAGAACAAGAGAGAGTGTTTTAAAGTTTGCTTGTGAAATGTGTGTGTGTTAAATCCTCCTAGGACTTTCTATATATAACAAGGGGTATTATGCTAAACCATGGACATAAGAGTAGTTTAGGGTACATGGTTGTAAGACCTCTCCTCCTCCTTAGGAGGAGGGATGGTTAAAAGAGGGGGAAAGGTACACTTGATTTGCTAATTTATGGAAACTAGGTTCAATGTTGTACTAGTTGTAAGTTTATAACAAAGTGATAGGATATTAGTGGAGAGTTAGAATTTATTAGGTGTGTTGTATGTATAGATCCGGCCTAAGGGCTTCATTAAGTGTAAGATTGATTAAAATTTAGGTATTGGGTATAATAGTGGGTATTTGTTTGAGTATAAATAGGTATAGGTGCTTCCGTGTATGCCTAAATATATTTTATTACGAAACGTAGACGTTTTATGTGACACCCGTGATTTAAACAGGTTAGTTGTAACTTTATCTGTGTGCATGATTATCATTCTGAGGTGCGTGCTCATCTCATTGTTGAATGAGTTTGAGGTATTTGAGGATTATTTCTATTTTGTTCACGTGTAGTGACAATGGAAATGAGTGACGTGTTTGCATGCATTGCTACATCAATATGTGGATAATTATGTGTTGGATTAATATGGAAAGTATTATATATTGGAAGGGAATTAGGTTCGTAAAATATGAGAGTTAGTAAGGAACTTTCTAAATATAGACAGTATTTTAGTGAAATGAAAGTTATAAACAGTAAGTATTTAACTATTTTTATGTAAAAAGTTTACCAAAATTAATAAAGGTTTTATGAAAAATTAACACATTGTAGGTAATTAAGTAAATGCAAATAAAAAATATAAAAAAATGGGGGGTGTATGGCTAGGAAAAGAAAAAAAAGGGAAAAAATTATGTTTTCTAAAATTACTATTTTGAGTTAGATTAGGACTTGTTATTCTAGTTATCTAAAACTTATGAAAACCCTAAACATAATTTTTGGTCTCATTCTTGCCTCCCCCCACCCTTGTGCCATTCGAAACCCTCTCCCCCAAGAACAAGGTAGACGAAATTTTTGATCCACGAATTTACAAGCTAGATCGTGTTAGGAGCAAGTAAGTGCGCTAGGTAATGATCCTACCCTTGTTAATTCTTTTTAAATCATGTAACAAACATTATGATGGATCATTAGGGTTTATAATATTATGTATTTAATTATAATTAGAGCATGTGGGGATGTTTATGGCTTGATTTGGATCATAATGATGTAAACGGTTTATGTTAGATCGCGTTAGTTTATGATTTAGGGTTTGACAGATTTTAGGTCTGTGTTCAAGTGATGTTATCTCAATGATGGTAACGTGTTTTAAGGTGTTTCCAGTGCCTAAACAGTGTCTCAAAGAGTCTATTTTTCAAAAAGTCTAGCCACGAATGATTTTGAGTTCTGGAAGTTAGTTAAATGTTGGTTACAAGAAAAGTTATCAAAACAGTAAATACGGGTCAGATTTGGGTCAGAATTAGAGAGGTAAAACCCCTATTTAAAATTCGAATTAAGGTTAGCCACAACACAGAAGTCACGTTCTATATGTCTATTAACTTCACCCCAAAATTTAGCTTCTGATTAGTTGTCTAAGTATGGTTAGCAAGGTCAAACATTTTAGTGCGCATTCAGATCCGAATCTGGGTAGTTTTGGGTTGGGAATTTATTTGAGGCATTTGCACATGTGAATAGATTTTGGGGAATATGAGGTAGTTAGTAAACACCTAAGCGTACATAGGTGATTTATTTAATAATTTATTAGGTTCGATAGATAAGGGTTGAAAGTTAGAAAAGTGACACTAAAATTCTACGTTTTCGGGTAAAATGTAGTTAAGTAGACTTATGAGTAAATGAGATGGTTAAAGTCGGGCATGGTGTCAGGGTGACCCATGGAGGTATGTAAACCCCTTAGATATCCATCATATGATTGTTTCATAGACTTAAGCATTTGGCTTAGTCGCGTGTAACACGTTTATATTTTATTGTGTAGTTTTGTGCTAGAAAATTTGGGAAGCTGCGTTGAGCATCAGGTGAGTTTCATAGTCTCTCTTTTTACATTGTTTTTAAATTGGGATGGAATGATGCAAATGGTTTTGAAATGTTTTAATTGTTGTGGTTATGTGGTTTAATTGATCCATGGACATTTTTGGCTTTATTATGATATGTGTAAATGTTTATGTGTGTTGATCACGAGGGTAAACATTTCCTACCCTATTACTATGTGATTCCTGATCGGAGAGTAATGTATCTACCCATTTCTGTTATGATTTCCGATCGACAGAAGGGTACCCATTTCATTGTGATATTTTAGTGTGACTTGGGAATTTTTGTGGGGAACTTTCCGTCTGATTTGTTGTTTTTGTACGTATGCATGTTAGCTTGTAATAATAGGTTAGCCTAATGTTGCCATGTTCTGTTTTATTAATCATAGTAATTGATTGAAAGTTTGAATTGTGTGTCGTAAACCTATGACTCTCACCAACCTTTGTGTTGACATTTTTAAGCATCATTTTTAGGTGATCCTCGTGAGGATATTGAAGTTAGGAAGTGTGGCTAGTAAGACCGCAGGGTTGCATGCGGAGTTTAACTCCTAGCTTCTGTTTTATTTTTTTCTTCGCACTTGGATTTGTTGAACTATATGTTTAGGTTGTCTGAGATTATTGCATATGTCTTTGTATTGGCGTGAAACTTAACTTCAATACAAGACGCCGTATATTTTGTTATGCCCGTTTGGGTATTTTCATGACACTTTGTGTCCATACCTTGGTTTCTTTTATGCTTTGTAGTTTTCTACATAGACACCATTGTGTTGTGATGATATCCATTCTTGTTACGCCTCACATTTCCGCCTTGGCGGGGTGTGATAGATTGGTATCAGAGCCTTAGGTTATAGAGAAGTAGGTGGTTGAGCCTAGACTATAACCTAGGAGTCCTTCATATAGCTGCATAATAGGATCTATATGTTTAGCTATCTAGGCGTTTTGTTTTCTTGCTTTTCTATGTGTTTTATTTTTTGGTTATTTTAGCTCATTTTTAAAGGTAAAAGGTATGTGTATTTAAGCACATACCAAGGATCCTCTCGAGAGACCAAAGGAGGAATGGTAGTTGAAGAGTCGGAGAAGGAGGTAGACTCAGATCTCCTGTCGGATGCTCGTAGTAGGCCTGGACCCGCGGAGGCGGGTGACTTTTGCGAAAGCAAAGTCGAACCCAAGCGAGGCCCAGCATAAGCTTATTCCGTCATTTACCTTGACATATTGCTATTATCGATGATTTCTTTTGGATATTTTGTATTTTCGGGCACTATGAGGCTTTTGTTTTCTTTCGTTTTCGATTTTAGTTTTATATAAATAAGTATTTCTTTGATGGAGCATCATAGTTGTGTAATATTGGAGTCATGTAAGATGTGCAATGTGGTATATGTGCATATATATATGTGTTATCATTGAGATGTGTAGTCTTGGAAATAAGTACACGTGTGAAAGGATGTGGTTATAATTATGGGTGACCAACATAATTATAAAGGCATTACACACGTGGACTTGTGACCATGATTGCATTGATTGGTGTTTATTTGTTAGGTGATAGAGTAATATGTTGTGATATGTGTGATCATGATAAGGATGGTTATATAGTTATTGGAATCCTTCTTTTACCTGATGAGCGATTATGTTAGGCTAAGTTGCGTAGATAGTAAGTTTCTCTTCTATCTAACATTTGCGGATACCCCGAATACTTGTTATTACTGCTATTATTATTATTGGGTTGTTGGATTGCTCGATTACTCGTTCAGAGATCTTACTCCCATTTTAGGATTCCTGGTTCGTGCCCTGTCGGTACGGATGGTCTATTTTTTCCCATTCAGCGTCTTGATATATATTGTTCGGATTTACTTCTTTGGATATTGGTACGTTGCACTTGGTTCTTTCCTTGCGTTTATTATTAATTTTTCTTCAAGCACTAATTGTTCATAACATATTAGTGTGGATGTTTACTCTCTTCTTTTTCACATCCTTTAGTTTTCGTAACATGTTTGCGACATGTTAGTACCGATGATTTTCTATGGTTCTTATTTTGATCGTTAGTACGGATGAATCATTACGTTCTTCTTTTGGTTCGTAATGTCTTTGCATGAATTTCACTTGTACGTGTTCGTTTGATTGTTATTCTGATTATATGGTTCTTTATACTTTCTTTCGCCTTCAAGCAATAGATTGTGTTAGAGTTCTTATGGTATTTTGCAACCCCTTCTGGGTATTACGATTTCCATTGTTGAGTTACATATTTTATATTGAGGACGAACTATAAAAATCCTATTGAATTATATCTTGATGAGGTTTAGGGAAAACTATTTTTGAAATAATTTTTACGAATACAATACTTTTATGGAAATGTCTCTTTATTTTTTTAGAAACTATGTTTACAACAAATTTTATGAAACAGTATGATAATTGATTGACTGTCAAAACTATTTTTAAAGATAATCTTTATGAATAAGATATGATAATATTTTTATATGCTTGTTTTGGTAAATTTTATATTTATAAAAAGTATGTTTAAAGTAATTTATATGGGTAAGATGCTACTGTTAAATAACTGTCTCTGGATTTTTATGACAACCATGTTTGAAATGAATTTTATAAAGATTATATTTAAGACGATTCTTATATTTAAAATGATTTTTTAAACGACTTTCTTTATTCTTCAAAATGATTTTTTTAAACAGTATTTAATTGGTTCTTTCGAGTAAAGTCGATTATTGGTATAAGAATTCTATCTTTCGTATTTATCATTATTCGATATGTGTTCCTTTTGTCTTGGTGCGCTTTGTTGACTCTTTTGTTTGCGTTTCCTATCGGTATAGATAATCTATCCTTTCTTTTAAGGATTCTTATGTCATTTGATCCACGTCTATTTGCATATGTGAAATCCCTTATATGTTTTATAGCTTTTTAGTCGATATTCGTTTGTTATCCTATTCGATAGTTTATAACCCTTAGAATTCGTTGATATACGTTTTATTCGACCAAGTCACTCTCCGTGGGGAGCACCTGCATTGTTAAAAAAGAAGGACGGTTCATTTCGAATGTGCATAGACTATCAAGAGTTGCACAAGTTGACCACCAAGAATCTTCCCAGGATCGACGACTTGTTTGACCAGTTAAAATTTTCGCGTTATTTCTCTAAGATAGATCTTCGGTCGGGTTATCACCAGCTCCGAGTACATGAGGATGATATTCCAAAGACCGCGTTTCAAACGAGATATGGATATTTTGAGTTTACAATTATGCCTTTTGGGTTAACCAATGCACCGGCAGTCTTTATGGATTTGATGAACCGAGTTTTCAAACCGTATCTAGATAAGTTCATCATTGTTTTCATTGATGACATTTTGATCTACTCAAAGTCTAAGGAGGAATATGAGGTTCATTTGAGGTTGGTGTTAAAATTGCTGAAGAAGGAGAAGTTGTATGCTAAATTCTCTAAGTGTGAGTTCTGGTTACAAGAAGTGCATTTCCTTGGTCATGTGGTCAACCAGAATGGTATTCACGTGAATCCAAGTAAGATAGAGGTGGTAAAGAATTGGAAAGCTCTGGTATGTGCTTAATTACACATACCTTTTGCCTTTAAAAACGAGCTAAAATAACCAAAAACGGACTTAAAATGCCAAACATGAATTATTCTAAGGTTGCTAAACCTCTTGCTTCACTGACGCAGAAGATTCGGAAGTATGAGTGGGCCAAGGAACAAGAGGAATCTTTTCAGACATTGAAGGACAATTTATGTGATACGCCAATA